>REGO01000767.1:105873-145193 GCA_010120015.1 Rhombomys opimus
GATAATCTCCCTAGATGCTGACAAAGCATTTGACAAAATCCAACATCCATTCACGTTTAAAGTATTGGAGAGATCAGGGATACAAGGCACATATCTAAACATAGTAAAGGCGATATACAGCAAGCCTATAGCCAACATCAAACTGAACGAAGAGAAACTTAAAGCAATGCCACTGAAATCAGGGACAAGACCAGGCTGCCCATTCTCTCCATATCTCTTCAACATAGTGCTGGAAATCCTTGTTAGAGCAATAAGACAGTTGAAGGAGATCAAGGGGATACAGATTGGAAAGGAAGAAATCAAATTATCACTATTTGCAGATGATCTGATAGTATACATGAGTGACCCCAAAAACTCTACCAGGGAACTCCTACAGCTGATAAATACTTTCAGCAAAGTGGCCAGATACAAAATTAACTCAAAAAAAATCAGTAGCACTCCTGTATACAAAAGACAAAAGGGCTGAGAAAGAAATTAGAGAAACAACACCCTTCACAATAGCCACAAATGACATAAAGTACCTTGGTGTAACCCTAACCAAGCAAGTCAAAGACTTGTATGAAAAAAATTTCAAGTCTATGAAGAAAAAATTAATAAAAATTTTTACAAGATTTTTTTGGAAAATGGCATACACTGTCAATTAGATTAATAGGGTGTCTTAAAATGTTTAGAAAATTTATATCAAATTCCAAAATATTGCAAGTTTTAATCAACACCAAAGTTTTGTTAACTTATTCAGTAATCAAATAAATTAATGGCTTACTACAACATTGTTTTTCAAAGAGGTTTATTTCATAAGAGAAAGCTTGAAAATATCATGATCCAATATGAAATTAATTTCTTTTTAGAGTAATACACTAAATATTGAGAAATGTAGTTTTCATAAGACACAAATTAGATTTTAAGCAACATTTCTAATTTGGATTTTTCAATAAGTTATTTGCCAAGATTAGAAATTCCAGTAATCGTGTACCAGAAAGTAAATAAATACTGAAGACTTTTAAAGGGCTCCACCTTTTTGTCAATAAAAACCATTACCTTTCAGGGTTGATATAGCCAATTTTGATAAATTTTCTACATTTTGTAAAGTACATTCTAGGTTGCATGACATCAGTCTTTCTACGGCCATTTCCTATGAATTTAGATAACTTATCAAAGTGTTCAAAAGTGATTTGTTCTTCAAAAATCATGTTTTGGATTTATTTGTGTGTTTGATTGATTGTTTTACCACTCCAGATGTAGAAAACAGGCAGTGGGACCTGAGAGAGAGAAGACAATACCTGCAAAAAAGGAGCCAATAAATAAGGCAAACTAACATCTCATGCAATACTCAACTTTACTCAGAGCACCAGACAACCAATATTCTGATGGTTAAGACAAGTCTCACGAGTAAAGTGTGTAAACAGAAGGTCAAGGCAGAAAAGCTGCATCTGACAAAAACACCATTTTCCATACAGGAATGTAGACAAATGACAAAATGACCAGTTGTAATGAATAATCTGAAGTAAACCCACTCCTATCTGCTACAACAGGTTGGAGGGAGCACAAAAGCATAATCCAAGAAAAATTTTTCTGCTTCTGAAAAAAACTGAGGCCCTAAGACTCTTGTCTTGGTTTCTCTGACTTTTCTCACAAACTCTCAGAAAATCTCTTCCAACAACTCCATTTTTGGCTGCTTTCCAACACATTGTTATCAGTCAGTATGTTTGCAAATATCTCATAAAACGTTTACTTCCTGTGCCACAGAAGTAAAAATAAAACAATGAAATAATTATTGAATAAAACAAAGAATATTTCCACTGTATAGGTTACTAAAACTTTATCCATTATAATCTGCTTTTGGAAAAATGGATCTAGATTTATTCTTTTCATTATCATTACTGTTATCTTTGAAATCTGATAAAAGTGTTTTTGCTGGACTCCCATCAAAACAGTATAAGACTGCCAGCAAGGTGACACAGTACATAAAGGAAAACACTCTCAAGTTCAAAGATCTGAGCTTGTTCCTTGGAAAACCATAGAGTGGAAGAAGAGAAGCAGCTCCTACAAGCTCCTTTGTTATCTCCACATGGTTGCATGTCACATAATAAATAGATAGAGAGACAGAGTGTGTTTCATGTAAAATTAAAACTGTGATTGAGAGCAAATTTATCCCCCAGGTTCACACTAGGACACCTAATGGCAAAAATTTCCTCAGAATAAACGACCTAGAATACCTGCATCAACTCTTCCAGTTGCCAGAACCGTACTGCTGTCCTAGTAATGCACCTTTATGAATTTGTTTTCTAATTTATTTGTTCTACAAATGTTGATGGGGTGAAACACACTGAATCTATTAGCATATTTTTTTTTCTGTGTACACTGAATGTAAACTGAAGAGTACTCACGCCTGTATATTTACCTATTCTGACAGGAAGGTTTACCAATTAATTGGAATTCTCTGCAAAAAACTTTATTTGTGAAATTTCTCCATCCATTTTGGCGTATCAACTGTTGTCATCATTATGCAACTCTTGTTTAGGCAACCGTGATTTTCGGGTTTTCATGGATAGGAGGAAACACTATCATCAGACCTCCTTCATCCTTTGGCTCCTGTAGTCATTCCACCTCCCCTTTCTGGATGGTCATTGAGCCTCAGGTGTAGAGGCTGCATTGAAGATGTAGCAGCTAGGACTGAACACCACACAATTACTTGTGCTATACATTTTTATTAGATTTGGATCTATAGACTAGCCTCTATCTGCTGCAAAAGAAGCTTTTTTTGAAGAGGATTTGGAGCTACAGTTACCTACGAGTGTATGTATTGAAAATATCATTAAAATTATATTGGTTCAGGTAAACTGCAGTAATAGGTTCTCCTATAGGTCCCATGATATTCAGCCACAGGCAGCCATTTTCCCCTGCACACAGAACTCGACAAAAGGTAGTGAAGGGAAATAGCCTCCTTTGTTTGAGAATTTCCTGTAAACCCCTTCAGAAAGTAACAAAGAAGTTTAATAACCCAGATATTATGTGTTGTGTTAAGGAGTCATTGACTCTAGGGAGAGGCATTACCTTGTAGGGCATAACTCCAATGAAAGAGGAAAAAGAAATAAAGCAGTTTCTCAAAAAATACATCAAAGTGCAAATGAATGAGAAACACATAAAAATACTCAACATCCTTAGCCATCAAGGGAATGAAAATTAAAACTATTTTGAGATTTCATCTTACACCTATCAGAATGACCAGAAGGAACAACACAAATGCGGATGCTGGCAAGAATACAAAGAAAGAAAAACACCTATTTATCACTAGTGGGAGTGCAACCTTGCACAGTCACTATAGAAGGTGGGGGTTCCTCAAAATACTAGAAATACAGCTACTAAAGACAAGGCTACAATACTCTTGAACATATACCCCATAACACTATATCTTACTATAGAAATAACTTATTTATCCATGTTTATTGCTGCTGTAGTCACAATAACCAGTAATTGGAAACAGCCTATATGCCCACTGGCTAATGGTTGTGTAATTAAAATACAGCACATTTAAACACTGCAATATTATTTAGCTACTAAGAAAAATGTTGTATGCAGGTAAATGGATGGACCTAGAAACAACCATTATAAATGAAATAACTCAAGCCCAGAAAGACAAGTATTTCATGTTTTCTCATTTACGTGGATGTTATATTTTAACAGTTAGACATCTGTGTTTCATGTAGAACTCCGAAGCTAGATAAAGACAAAGAAGGAAAACAGAAAACCATGCTTTAAAGGGATAAAGGGAAACTAAGAGCATCAGAGTTAAATTGGAAGAAAAATGGCAGGGTAAGAGAGAAAGGGATATCGGGAGGATAAAGTAATACTAAAGGTCTTTTGAAAAGAAAACATACTACTATAGAATCTTCCTAAAATAACATAATAAATGAATTTTAATGGAGAAAAATATTGTTTTGAAAACAAAATTATTTGAGATTACCCATCATCAATGTGGTTGATTGTAACAACCATTTTATCATGCCCATCAAGATATCATGATTCATGAGTTACACATGTAGAATAATAGCCAACAAGTTTCTGTGAAATGCATAAAACCTTTTAGAAGAACAAACACGGAATAATTAATGTAAGTCTGTACATGAATTAAAATATTAAATAATTACATCATAGTTTAAATAACGTTCCTGTTTCAATGATGTCAAAAACATTTGAAATTGTAGAGCTAATTTCAAAAGCTTAAAGCCAGCTGACACTCTGTAACTTTAGAACGCTCAGTTATTTAGTCCAGGAAGCTGAGCTAAACAAAGTCAAGGTATCTTTATCAGAGTGCCAAGTGTTCTTTTGAGGTGAGTCTTTAGTTCCGGTTTGGATGAGAAACACCGATGGTTCCAATGTAAAGCAAAAGAACGATATGTACACAGCCTATTCATTTCAGCATGCTTGAACCTGCACTGAACCATCAAATGCCTCCAGAAGAATAATGTAAGGATATTTTTGATTCAATAAATAATATGAAAACTGGAATTCCAAATAACATCAATAAACTTTGAATCACTTCTGTATTGAATATTCATTTAGCGAAACTAAGAAATACTGGATTGCACACGGGTTACTTCATAAGCATTCAGCAGCATCATAAGCCCCCTATTTAGCTTCTTTGAGGTGATGCAATTGAGAGTGTGTTGGTGGACAGCTTTCTGTCATGTAAGCAGAGAAATTAAGTGATTCATTTATGCTTACAAATTTGGCTGCTTTTGTCCAGATTGAACAACTGGACAGGAAAATGTGCCATAAGCAGAGATGGAAGCTTGTTAATTCTGTCCACATTTTCCCTCAGAGAACTGGACTGTGTAAGCAGGCGAACGGTTCTCTTTGTCTTGCATTCTGTTCTCACACATCATGCCAACATGCCTTGTGAACATTATCACACTGGGAAGCCACACACACTGTCAGACCATCTGCTGTGCTTGCCATTCCAGGAAACTCAGATTGTGGGAGGCAGGGGTATCTGAGTGCCTGAGGTCAGTACTCTCACCTAAGCCAATGTCTTGACTATTGTACACTAATCCATACACAGAGCAGAACATGTAACTTTGACCTTCATAATTTTGGTATATGGTTTTGTGTATATATTATTTTTAATTTATTATCTATTCACCATGTATCCTCACTGTAGTCCCCTCCCTAGTCTCCTCCCAGTCCTACCCTCACTCTTGCTTCTCTCCCTATGCCCCTCTCCTAGTCCACACATACAGGAAGTCCTCCTCCCCTTCCATCTGACCCTAACCTATCAGGTCTCATCAGGACTGGCTGCATTGTTCTCCTCTGTGACCTCTCAATCTGATTACACCTCAAAAAGCTGATCGTATAACTGACAACACGAAATCTATCTTTATCACCTATAAACAAATCCCTCATAAAATATTCTGTTCTAATAAATGACAAATTGTTTTATTTGTATGTCAAACACTCACGTTTCCTTATTCAACTTTGTTATAACTTACATCAGTAAAGCCTCTAATTGTTAAACGATTCTACTTCCCTGATCTTTTCTTTTCCTAATACTATCGCTGGCTATCTCTGTGATCTAACCTTGCTCCTTGTTTTTTGTTTTTTGTTTTTTTTGTGTGTTTACATAGCAGCCAAAGGGAACCCCTTTAAAATGTCAGTTCACGCCATTCTTCCATTTAATCTGTGCAATGTCTTGCCATCTTCACTGAAGGAAAAGATGAGGTCCTAATAATGAATGACAGGTTAATGAATGACTATTTATTCACAATTCTCTGATATCATCTGCTACAGCATTCCAGTGCAATTGTTTTTTTTTTTTCTTTTCAACATTTATTCATGCAGATTTAGCAAGTCATTAACATCCCTCGCTCAAATATTGTTGATCCATCAGCTGGCAATAATTATTTCATACACTTTTGGCAGTGGCTACTGCCAAAATACAGTCAAAAACATTTTTATTCTACTCCTGAAAATATAGCTCTTTGCTTTTCTAGTAACCTGCTGAGTGATAATTTTTATGGTTTTTATTGGTCATATCAGGTGACTCATTTTTAAATTTAAATTATAAAATATATTGGTTGTTTAATGTATTACTTTAACATTCAGAATCATATTTTTCTGAAACATTTATAGAATTTACTTCACCTAAGAGAGTCTTATTCAGTAAGTCATTTCCTCAGCTGGCATGCTGGTGTAAGCCTTTACTGCAGGCATTATTGGGGAGATGACAGAAGCAGGCAGATCTCTGAGTTCGAGGTCAGCATGTCCCCAAAAGCTAGTAACAGAGCAGCCAGGGCTACACACAAAGAAACCCTGTCTCGGGAAAGCAGAGAGTCATTTTCCATGGCTATTACTGGGGAGCATTTCTGTAAAACTTCAAAATTTCAGGACTTAAAATTTTCAAATCATCTTCTCTATACTATTTCACAGTGATGGGGGAAAAGAAAAGGAAACAGCTTTTCTTTCCTATACATAGACAAACAGTTCTCTTGACACCATTTTTGAAATGGTTATGTTTTCTTAAAATTTGTTTTTGGTATCTTTGAAAAAATAGTGGGCAGTACTATGTCTGTCATTCTTCCATTGTATTGCACTGGTGTATATGTCTGTTTGTACTACATTATCTTTGTCAGTTCCCTCTGTATAACAATACATCACTGGGACTCATTTTAGTGCTACTTTCCTTTAGCAGAATAGTAGTAGTAGGCTTTCCTCTTGGCTCATAACCTATATGGTCTAAGATTACTAGCAACGTTAGGGGTGTTAGGTGTGGATTTAATCTCATTAACTAGGCATTAAATCTAAAACAAGTACTGTTGATTATTTCCACAACATTAATGCCACTGTTATACCTGTATATTTTGCAGGTATGTCTGTGTTCTAGGTATTTGCATAAAAGGTATGATTAGTTTTCTCCTCTGATACTGTACTGAATATTTCGATGTCAACCCAACACAAACTAAAGTCATCTGAGAGAAGGGAAAGTCAGTTGAGAAAGTGCCTCCAGGAATCTGCTGAAGGATATTTTCTTAATCAGTGACTGGTGGGGAAGCCCCGTAGGTAGAGCCAACCCTGTGCTGGTGAAGCAGGCTGAGCAAGCCATAATGATCAGGCCAGTAAGTATATCTCCTCCTCGGCCTTTTCATCAACTACAACCTCCACATCCTGCCTTGTTTGAGTTTCTGTCCTGGATTTCTTCCATGATGACAGGTATATGTAAGCATACGCCAAATAAAAAACTTTCCTCTCCAACTTGCTTTTTGGTTATGATATTTCATCACAGCAATATAAACCCTTACTGAGACAAGTTGATACCAGCATTGTAGGGTACTGCTCTGATAGACATGACCATATTGTTCAGGGGAGGACTGTGAAAGGACATTTGAACTTTGTGTAAGAATAGCCATTGACTTGACTATTCAATGCTTTGTGAGCTGTACCATAGGAACCTGGTTGGTAAGAATGTTGAGGGCAGTTCAGACAATGGAGTCTTGCCTTTAAAGTTTCAGAGAGGAGTTCATAGACTCTATGGGGCCATTGGTTACACTCAATTAAGATTCTGTCTTTCTAATTTGCTGGGGCTGAAGAATCAGTTGTGATTAACAAGATGCCAGAAATACTGAAGGGAAACCTTTTGCTTTGCTGGGATAGTGAATGCTGGTCAGCTGAGAAATGAGCAGTAATTAAGAAGAGAACAGGTCTTTGATCACCTCCCCCTGAGCAGGGAGCAGCCTTACCAGGCCACAGAGGAAGACAATGGAGCCACTCCTGATGAGCCCTCATAGACTAGAATCAGAGGGAATGGGAGGAGGACCTCCCCTATCAGTGGACTTGGGGAGGGGCATTAGAAGAGAAGAGGAAGGGGGATAGGATTGGGAGTGCATGAGGGAGGGGGCTACAGTTGGGATACATAATGAATGAACTATAATTAATAAAAAAATAAATAATTTTAAAAAATAAAAAAGAGAGCAGGTAATAATCATAACATTTGAGGAGGGTCTAATGTAGAACAATGCAGGAAATGAGGGTTTGTGCATAGTCTTGGAACTTGTTATGACATCTTCAGTTGGTATCCCTACAAAGCTTGCTCTTTTCTGATGGAAAATGGAGGATGAGTATACCATGAGAAGAGGGATAGTCTGGGAGAAGAAAGGGGAGGGGAAATTGGGACCAGTATGTTTTGTATAAAAGAACAGAAAGGGAAGAAAGAGACAGGGCAAGGGGAGCCAAGGAAACACACACACACACACACACACACAAACACACGATTCCTCAGCATCAGCACACACAGAAGCTGTGTTCCAGAAGAAGCCAAGATTGTCCCTTGTGCTTACAACCAAATGTGATAGTTTAAGAGTCATGCAGGTGGTACTGGATTTGAACTCATGAAGAAGCGATGGAAAGCAGCTGAGGGCTGGCACTGTGAAAGGCCTTGAGAGGCAATTGGTGAAGGTGTAGCCTCAGTAGAAGTCGAAGGCTACTGATGATTGAAGGGTTCAAGCAATGAAGCTTAGGCTTGGTTCCATGAAGAGAGCCTGAGAGGATACTGGATAAAAATGAAGTCCATTTGCAGCAGAAGACCCAGCATTTTGGTGATGCCAGTACCATCGGATTGTAAATGTAACTTTTATTTGCCAGATGTAATTGTTGTCTCCAAGGCTTACTGCTGAACAAGCTCACCCTTTTGTAAAAGGAACTTTTATTTTCCTGTTTCAGTTGTCTCAGAAAATTATTTCCTGTCTTCCACCTGAGTCCTAGTCTTGGACACTTCTAGCTTTTTGTACTCTAACCTAGGCCTAGAATGTTTTCACCCTCTGAGATTTACTGCTGAGTAAGCTCCCCACTTCTTGTTCTTGTTGGGCTAATAGCTGGCTGGTTTAACTCAGCTGTTCTTGCTCAAACTTCTCTCGCAACTGATTTATTCAATCTGCCTTCTCTTTCAGGTGCTGAATTGCTCTGCTAGGCCTCAAACAACATCTAGCAATCTTTTCTAATCTTCTATTTTAGATTCTTCTTCATATCTTTTTAATATTCTATTTACCATTCCTTGAAATATTTTACTGTACTCAATAGTCTCTTACTAGATATTAATCTCTGTGGAGATTAATATTAATATTTCTCATCAGAGAAATTTCTTATTTGAGTACATGGGAATTAACACAGAGACCCACAACTAGACAATGTATAAAAAGTAAGAGACTTTAAAGCATCCTTTCCTAACCCATTCCTTGAGGCTCATGGATTTATGTAAAATAAGAGGCAGAGAGATTATAAAAAGCCCTAGGTATTAGATTATTCCAGGGAAACAGTTTTCTAGATGCAATCAAATTGATTTAAACATGAACAGTGTAGAGACAGTGCTAGTATGTTTAATACCTGCACAGGCCACAATCAGACAAAATCACAGCATTGAGAAGAGAAGTGGACAGAAATTTCCATACTTAACCAAGAAGCTAGTTGCAATTGATACTCACTAGTGAAAGTGAGATGTATTCATAAATATTAGAAATATAACCAATTTCAGGGCAACTCATGCCCATGACAGTCTGGGAAACACAAAGTAGATCCTGTATTTGTTTGTTTTTTGTATAGTTGTTTTATTTTGTTTTGCTATTTTTTGTCCTATTGATCTTCTTTCCTTCCTACCTTCTTTCTTAGATCCTCTGAGTTTTTTGATTGTTTTGAGTTTCTTTTTTATTTTCTATTGTTTCTCCATTTTAGAGTAGAGAGGAGAGATCAGAAAACACAAAGTCAGGTCCATTGAGAGGTGGGCAGATCTGGGTTGAGTTGGGGGAAGAAACAGAATATGATCAAAATGTATTGTCTGAAAAAAATTTAAAAACATAAAAATTTAAGATGACACAATTAAAAATGAATTGTCAGTGTAAAAAAAAACACAAAAAAACAGACAAACAAACAAACAAAACTGACAGCCTACAGACTTCGAAAGGATCTTCACCAATCCTATATCTGACAGAGGGCTGATATCCAGAATATATAAAGAACTAAAGAAGTTAAAAAGCAGCAAATCAAGCAATCCTATTAAAAAATGGGGTACAGAGGTAAACAGAGAATTCTCTGTAGAGGAATGTAGAATGGCAGAGAAGCACTTAAAGAAATGCTCAACTTCCTTAGCCATCAGAGAGATGCAGATCAAAATGACCCTGAGATTTCACCTGACACCCACAAGAATGGCTAAGATCAAAAACTCAAGTGACAACACATGCTGGAGACGTTGTATAGAAAGGGGAACCCTCCTCCATTGCTGATGGGCATGCAAACTTGTACAACCACTTTGGAAATCAATCTGGCTCTTTCTCAGACAATTAGGAATAGTGCTTCCTCAATATCCAGCTATACTACTCCAAGGAGTATATCCCAAAGATGCTCAAGTACACAACAAGGACATTTGCCCAACCATGTTTGTAGCAGCTTTATTTGTAATAGCCAGAACCTGGAAAAAAACCTAGATGTTCCTCAGTTGAGAAATAGATACAGAAATTGTGGTTCTTTTACACAATGGAATACTACTCAGCAATCAAAAAGGAGGAAATCATGAAATATGCAGGCAAACGGTGGGACCTAGAAACGATCACCCTGAGTAAGGTATCCCCAAAAGCAGAAAGACACACATGATATATACTCATGTATATAGACCTATAAGATAGAATAAACACACTGAAATCTAGACACCTAAAGAAGATAAACAAGAAGGAGGACCCGGGGCACGATGATCAATCCTCACTTAGAAAGACAAATGGGATGGACATTGGATATAGGAGAAAACAGGACAGGAGCCTACCACAGAGGGCCTCTGAAAGCCTCTACCTACCAGTGTATCAAAGCAGATGCTGAGATTCATAACCAAACCTTCAGGAGAGTGCAGGGAATCATAAAAGAAAACGGGGGGGGGGGACGGTTAATATGACCTGAAGAGGACAGGACCTCCACAAGGACCAAATATATCTGGGCACAAAGGTCTTTTATGAGACTGTTTCTTCAAACAAGGATCATCTATGGATGTAACCTAGAACCTCTGCTCAGATGTAGCCCTTGGTAGTTCAGTATCCAAGTGGGTACCCTAATAAGGGGAACAGAGACTATTTCTGACATGCATTCAATGGCAGGCTCTTTGACCACCACCACCCCCTTGCTAGGCCACAGAGGAGGACATTGCAGCCAGTCCTGAAGATACCTGATAAGCTAGGGTCAGATGGAAGGGGAGGAATTCCCCTATCAGTGGAGTTGGAAAGGGTCAGGGAAGAGTTAGGGAGGGAGGGAGGGAGGATAGGATTGGGAGGACATGAGGGAGCGGGCTACAGCTGGGATACAAAGTTAGCAAACTGTAACTAATATTAAAAAATAAAAAAAAATTGGAGAAGAAAAAAATGAATTGTCTACATAAAACTGAAAAAAATCAGGTACATCAACAGATCCCTAGTACCTTTTTTTTTTAGTATTCTTTTTTTTACTTAGAATTGCAGGATCTGTAATTGTTTCCATTTCACTTTTACTATTTTTCTACATCTGAAAAATAGCATCAGAATTCTAATATGAATTATACTGAATTTATATAGCACTTGTGTTGCTAGTGGTTTTTCATTCTGCTGACACATGCAGCTTAATGTCTTCATGAACACTGGAGGCTTCACTAGTTCTCTTCAGCTTTACATAGTTTATATTTTTACCTGTGGGTTAATCTTGTTTGTTAGGTTTACTTCCAGGTGATTTATTTACTTTGGGTGGAAATAATTATCAATGAGACATTTTTATTACTTTTCAGCATGTTTGTTGTAGGTGTATAAAAACAATAGTTTTTATTTGTTGTTCTTATAATCTGATTTGTTGAAAAGTTTATTTATTTATTTTTTAAATCATGTATAAGGAATTTTTAGTAGAATTTTAAGGTCTCCCCAAATTAAGCATGTACTATTTGCTTCATTGCTACCAGTAACATAGGAATGACAAGTCGAAATGAGATAAAGGAATTTCTATTGGCAAAAGTTTTTGTTTTATTTTCTCTGATTCATGAGTCCTGTTTTTTACATTAATATAATAAATATTTTAATACATAACTCTGATATTGACTCAGCTTTAAATAAAATAATATTGTAGCTTATTCTATGGAAAATGAGTGATGACAGTGCAAGCACATACATTCATATGATACAAATGGCATGTTCCAATGGAAAAGCTGTCATATGAAACTTTTTTTATTGATTGCAATTTAGTCACTTTATATATGAGCTATAGCACCTTCCCTTGTCACCTCCAAATCCCATCCTCCCTCCCTCTTCTACTCCCTTGTCCCTTCCCCAGTCCACTGATAGGAATGACACTCCTCCCCTTCCATCTGACCCTAGCTTATCAGGCCTCTTGAGGACTGGCTGCATTGTCTTCCTCTGTGGTGTGGTAAATCTCCTCCCCCCTCAGGGGGAGGTGATCAAAGAGGCAGCTACTGAATACATATCAGAGACAGTCCCTGTTTCCCTTAACAGGGCACCAACTTGGACACTGAGCTGCTGTGGGCTACATCTGTATGGGGGTTCTAGGTCCTTTCCATGCATGTTCCTTGGTTGGAGTATCAGTCTCAGAAAAGACTCCTGGGCCCAGATATTTTGTTTCGGTTGCTTTCCTTGTGCAGCTCCTGTCCCCTCCAGGTCTTTCTAATGCTCCTTTCTTTCATAATATTCCCTGCACTCTGCTCAAGGATTAGCTATGAGTCTCTGCATCTGCTTCAATACCGTGCTGGGTACAGTCATTCAGAGCCCCTCTGTGGTAGACTCCTGTCCTGTTCCTTGTTTTCTCCCTCTTCTGATGTCTATCCCGTTTGCCTTTCTAAATTAGGATTGATCATCTTACCCAGGGTCCTCCTTCTTGCTCAGCTTCTTTAGGTGTACAGATTTTAGTATGTTTATCTTATATTATATGTCTAATATCCACTTAAAAATGAGTTTATACCATGTGTGTCTTACTGCTTCTGGGATACCTCACTCAGGATGATTTTTTCCAGATCCCCCCATTTGCCTGCAAATGTCATGATTGCCTTGATTTTTTATTGCTGAGTAGTATTCCATTGTGTAAACATACCATCAATTTTTATATCCATTGCTCAGTTGAGGGACATCTAGGTTGTTTCCAGATTCTGGCTATTATGAATAAAGCTGCTACAAACATGGTTGAGCAAATATCCTTGCTGTATACTTGAGCATATTTTGGATATATGCCTAGGAGTGGTATAGCTGGATCTGGAGGAAGCCCTATTCCTAATTTTCTAAAACGTGCCAGGTTGATTTCCAGAGTGGTTATACAAGTTTACATTCCCACCAGCAGTGGAGAAGGGTTTCCCTTTCTCCACATCCTTTCCAGCATGTGTTGTCACTTGAGTTTTTTATTTTAGCCATTCCAATGGGTGTAAGGTTAAATCTCAGGGTCATTTTGATTTGCATTTCCCTGATGACTAAAGATGTCATATGAAACTTTTAAAGATGTGTTACATACATTTTTATGTATGAATGCACACATGTGCATCTGTTTGTAGAAAAAGAAAATAATAAAAGGGAATTTTAATTGACGAGAAAGGACCGAATGCAGGCAACAAACAGAGTATAGAAAGACGGAATGAATGTGATTGTTTTTCTAATTTTAAACCTAAGATCATTTTTTTTGTTTTTGTTTCTGTTTTTTGTTTTGTTTTATTTTGTTTTTTTTTTTCCTGTATGGTAATAGGGTATGGTATGAACAATCTTTTGCTAGTAAAAGTGTAAAATCCAATGTTTCAAAATATCTACCCAGACTATATAGAAGGTCACTGAAATGTATACACTTTGAGTCTGGCTAATCTCTCTGAGTGATGTGATTATTTCCAAGAGATTTACAATAAAATTTTAACTCTTGAAAAATACCCAAACTGCATTTAAATAATTGACATAAATTTGTCTGTTCACAATGAAAAGCATGAACACAGAAAGAAAAGATTTTGAGCCCAAGATGTGTAATCATTACTGGTTCTTATTTAGCTATGGTGATGACATCTTTTCATAGTGTAAATGTGGCATTCTATATAACTTAGTATTCATGTTTTTATAAATAGTCCAATTGAGGAAAACTTTTAAATATGAGTTAAATTCAAAATGATTCATAACATTTTTCAATTCTAATTTTACATTTAAACTATTTTTAAAAACTAAAGAATTTTCTTATAGACTTATAAGACATTGTTCATGTTAGCTAATAAGATTTTTACAGGATATGTAGAGAGAACTGTTAACGTAGAGGTCTAATGTTTATTTATTTATTTATAGCAGATGAGGATGAAAAGTAACACAATGATATATAGGGAATAGGGAACAGATAAAGTTCTTAATATATATATATATATATATATATATTGTTTACGTGAGTAAAGCCATGTGGGCCCTTTGCCTCAGACTCATGGAAATGGCATGCAATTGTCATTGTAATGGCTTTGTAATGTTTTCTTCTGGGACCAGTATACTAACAATTGCATCTTAGGTAAAACCACTGTATTCTTTAACAAATAAATTTCAATTATCAAATTCATGACAAATCTCCTTATCTATTAGCTTAGTCAAAAGAGCAACAAGATAGTATAAGTAACCTTGTGTATAAAGAGTTGAATCTAAATTGTATTTAAAGCAGACTGGAGGCCACTCAGTTATATGAAGAAACCACAGAATTTGTAAGCATTAGCGGCTTTAACTAAGTTTTCTTTTAAAGAAGATATTTTTATAAAACATTTATGTTTGTGTTATGTATGTGTGAGTATGTGCATGTTAGTCTGTGTGTGCGCCCATGTTCACATGTCTTTTAAGGTACAAGGTCAAAGTCAGGGCTTTTCATCAACTGTTTTCTGCCTACTTCTTGTAGATAATCTCACTGATTTAGCAAGAATGGTTGGCCAGTGAATTCAGGGAACTTTCCTATCTTTGTCACGGTGGTAATAATCCAGTATGTATCACCACACATGGCTTTTGTGTGGCTCCCATGTGTCTGAACTCTGCTCCTCATGCTGCCACAGCAGGCACTTTATATACCAAAGCATCGGACAAGCCCCCCCCCAATCTGTTTTATTTCTTTCATTTTTATATTTTTAAACAGATTTATGGCTAATATCTTTGATGTCTTTATGACAAGCAGGACTGCCTCCCTAACGGGCTCTAAGTAGCTTTGAATAATAGGGTGTTAAATTTGCATTTTTAATATATTCATAAATTTAAGTCCCCAATGCATAGGCAAACCACAACATGCCAAGACAGCATTTTTCCCCCCCAAAGAAACAAAAAACATAACTTACACGTACAAACCTGAACATGAATTCTCCAAAAAAAAAAAAAAAAAAACGAACTAAAAAAGGACAAAAAATGGCCACAGATATTCAGACCAGTAACTAATAAGAAAACTCCTGCTCCAAATCAGAGAGCATTTTCTGTCACTTACACTATGCAGCATTACAAGAACAAAACCATCTACTGGTGTCATCCTCAACATTCTCTAGGGAGCTGCTAAACAGCCCTACTGTGTTCCATACTCCAGCATTTCACATGCATCTGTTTCTCCCTTCTTTATCAGGTCTCTGTAAATTGATGTTAAAAGGGGGAGTAATTCAAATTTACTTGTCACAAATATTATGAAATGCACCCCAAATTTATTTGAAAATAAAAACAGTCCAGATGGCCCACAGAGACCCAGAAACTGGCTCAGTTTACGAAGTGTCTACTAAAATGTCAAAGATGAAAACATAATCACAGGGAGAGTGAGGCCTACGTATGCAATACTAGCTAGGCCAGTTTAGCCAGTGGCTGATTGTGTCCCACTGGGATTGTCTCCAGCTCTCCCTCTCTTTTGCTCAGTACCAGCCAGCCACAAGGAAAGACCTGGGGCATCATCTCAAAATGATGTTCCAAATCAAGTTCTGCCTGCCAAAAAGCATCACCCGAGGAGATGACCATAGAGCCTAGCTCTGTGTCCTGTCTTTAAAGATGAAAATAATACTCAGTGTAGGTTACATATTTTATATACTAAGAGAAGCAGATCATATCTATACAGGCACATTTTTGAACAAAGGACAATGGGTTTCCTAAACCAGGAAATAAGCTTTTCTCTAGTTTCCAGAAGTCATTGTTTCCAGGTCTGAGCTGCATACTTTTCTCTCGGCATATATCCTTAGAAAACTTAAAGAATACAAATTAAGTAACAACCCTAATTTTTTAAAATTATCTTTATTTTTATACTAATTACAGTTTATTTATTTTGTATCCCAGCTGTAGCCTCCTCCCTCTTTCCCTCTCAATCCCACCCTCCCTAACTCATCTCCTCCCTCCCCTCTCTAAGTCCACTGATAGGGGAGGTCTTCCTCCCCTTCCATCTGACTCTAGCTTGTCATGTCTCACCAGGACTGGCTACAATGTCCTCCTCTGTGGTCTAGCTAAGCTGCTCCTCCCAGGGGGGGTGGGGAGGTCAAAGACCTAGCCACTGAGTTCATGTCAGAAACAGTCCCTGTTCCCCTTTCTAGGGTAAACAGTTGGATACTGAGCTGAAATGGAATATATCCAAGCAGGGGTTCTAGGTTATATCCATGCATGGTCCTTGGTTGGAGAACCAGTCTCATAAAAGACCCCTGTGCCCAGATATATTTGGTCCTTATGGAGCTCCTGTCCTCTCCAGGTTTTACTAACTCTCCCTTCTTTCTTAAGATTCCCGCACTCTGCCCAAAGTTTGGTTATGAGTCTCAGCATCTGCTTTGATACACTGCTAGGTAGAGTCTTTCAGAGGCCATCTATGGTAGGTGTCTGTCCTCTTTCTTCTTTTCTCCTATTTCCAATGTCCATCCCATTTTCTTTCTGAGTGAGGATTGATCATCTTACCCAGGGTCCTCCTTCTTGTTTAGCTTCATTAGGTGTACAGATTTTTTTTTCATTTTTTTAACTTTTATTAATTACACTTTATTCATTTTGTATCCCCCCATAAGCCCCTCCCTCCTCCCCTCCCAGCCCTTTCTGCATGCATGCCCCTCCCCAAGTCCACTGATAGGGGACATCCTCCTCTCCTTCTTTCTGATCTTAGTCTATCAGTTCTCATAAGAAGTGGCTGCACTGGCAGAGTGAATGGAATTTTATGTAAGTAGTGGGAAATAGTAAGAGCTGGAGAGGACAGGAACTCCACAAGGAGAACAACAGAACAAGAAAATTTGAACACAGGGAACTTCCTAGAGACTCATACTCCAACCAAAGACTATTCATGGAGACAACCTAGAACCTGACAATACAGATTTTAATATATTTATTCTATCTTATAAGTCTAGTATCCACTTTTAAGTGAGTATATACCATGTGTGTCTTTCTGATTCTGGGATAACTCACTCGGGATTATCTTTTCTATGTCCTACCGTTTGCCTGCAAATTTCGTGATTTCCTTGTTTTTAATTGCCAAGGAGTATTCCATTGTGTAAAAGTACAATTTCTGTATCCATTTCTCCTTTGATGAACATCTGGGTGGTTTCCAGGTTCTAGATAGTACAAATAAGGCTGCTATGAACATGGTTAAACAAGTGTCCTTGATGTGTACTTGAGCAACTTTTGGATATATGCCTAGGGGTGGTATAGCTGGATCTTGAGGAAGCACTATTCCTAATCATCTGAGAGAGTACCAGATTGATTTCCAAAGTGGTTGTATAAGTGTACATTCACCCCAGCAGTGGAGAAGGGTTCACCTTTCTCCACATCCTCTCCAGCATGTGTTGTCACTTGAGTTTTTGATCTTAGCCATTCTGATAGGTGTCAGGTGAAATCTCAGGGTCATTTTTATTTGCATCTCCCTGATGACTAAGGATGCTGAGCATTTCTTTAAGTGTTTCTCTGCCATTCTACATTCCTCTACAAAGAATTGTCTTTTTATCTCTGTACCCCATTTTTTAATTGGATTACTTGATTCTTTGCTTTTTAACTTCTTTATATATTCTGAATATTAGCCCTCTGTCAGATACAGGGTTGCTGAAGATGCTTTTGGGAAAGTATCTGTAGGCTGTCGTTTGGTTCAGTGTCTTTTGCTTTACTGAAGCTTTTCAATTTCATGAGGTCCCATTTATTGATTGTTGCTCTTAGAGCCTGTGCTGTTGGTGTTCTGTTCAGGAAGTAGTCTCCTGTGCCTAGGAGTTCTAGGCTCTTTTTTTTTCTAACTGATTTTTCCTACTTTTTCTTCTAACTGATTTAATGTGTCTGGATTTATGTTGAGGTCTTTGATCCACTTGGACTTTAGTGTTGTGCAGAACAATCTTAATTTCTAATGCCATGTTACAATATTGTACCTTCATTTTGTGGCTGCTTCAGACTCCTGGTTTCTTCGGAAATGGCTTCAGAAACTACAAACAGCAAGTGTGCTAGAGTGTGTCTATGTAGCTGGGCAGCTATCGGGAATAAATTAAAATGCCATCTACAGTGATTGATACATCAAAGGGAGGTCAACCTTGTT
The DNA here is from genome assembly GCA_010120015.1 of Rhombomys opimus. Taxonomy (NCBI): domain Eukaryota; kingdom Metazoa; phylum Chordata; class Mammalia; order Rodentia; family Muridae; genus Rhombomys; species Rhombomys opimus. The sequence goes on from REGO01000767.1 coordinate 124,360, forward strand.
TACAGGCCATTTAGCTTAGCACTGCTGAGATAATGGTTCTAAAAGTTGCTACTTTTACATTAAGCCATTTAGGCAGTTTGCCATTTTGTGTTCATTCTGCATTGAGGGAAAGACTATGAATATATCTAAAATGCAAATTTGAATCTTTATTAGACAAGGAATGCTTTATTCACATTCAGTAACTCTTATGGTACTTCAGACAACCTGCATCATGATGACCATTAAGTAATTTCAATATCAGACTGGAAAAGCATCAAAAACAATATATTTATAAAATGCTTAGGGTTAATCCTGATTTGTTACTATCACCATCATCAGTATATTATTGCTGTGATAGGATTTGATTTTCTCAAATAAGTCAAATTTATTTTTATTTTTCAAATAGTTTTGTCTCCTCTATCTTCTCCTCATCCTTGTGGCTATCCTCTTCTTCCTCTTCTTTTATTTTCAACCTCCTTTCCTCAGGCTAATGTGCTGAAAGACATTTTCATAAATGCCTCAAATTTGCTTACAAATCCAAAGGATGGATGAAAGTAGAAACAGAAGACTTCAGCCAACATAGGCCATTTTCCACCTGTGTGCAGCTTTTGTGCTGGACACCAGGGCCTTGAGCCATGACTCACCTTTCTTTCCTGCTAAGACTTCTAAGTACTAAATGGTATATTTCTTTTAAAAAGTCTCTTCTCAGTTTTCTTGACTTTACCTGTATGTGCATTCTTCTTATTTTTTCCCATCTCTTCTTGTTCCAAACTCTTGTTAAGCCTGATAACTCTCATTTCTCTAAAATCTGACCTCCTTGAAGGTGTCTTCTGGGTCCTACTCATCTTCAGGTTGATCGTTTTTTTCACGAAGTACTTGTGACTGAGATGAATGTTTTAAAGTCAAACTTCTATTTTTCAAGCACATCATAACTTTTACATTTCTACTTTGCATGGTTTGTTTAGAACTTCTAAACTTCCCTGTTATTTTAGGAGAGTATTATGAAAATTCCTAATTAATAGTTATGAAGAATGTGTAAAATAAACAAATGTACTATATAAATTTCATGACTTCACAAATATCTCAGTGAATATTTTATTTTAATCTGAGTATATGTATAGAACATGCATAATTTTACTTGGTTTGCTATAGTGATGGGAGATTCTAAAATAATGTTAAAATCTTTTAAAATGGACATCTTTGTCTTTGATTTACACAATTTAATCTCATTTAACTGAATATTTTCATAAGTTTTCTGGTAGTCTTCCTTATGTTAAATAAATTGAAATCTATGTGCCTTTAATGTATCAGTGATAAAAAGTGTAATTTAACACGCTTCCTTAATCTTTTCAGTTTGTTTCTTTTCAATAATAAAAGTTTGGAAACCTTTGTAAACCTTAAGTAACTTTTCTCTAAAGCTTATAAATTAAAATATAATTTGCTATTTAAAACAAGACAGATATTGTGATTAGGGTTCAGTGATGATATATGGTGTCCTTGTGAAGTGTTTATTATTTCCATTTTAACTGCTTTCTTTGTAAGTATATTGCCATTAGTTTTATCAAGATTTGAGAGCACTTACTCTGTCAGACTATCATTGTCTCCCTGTATATAGGAAACCTATGGTTAATTCTAATGGGCCATTTCGGACCATGATACAAAATAAAGAAAAGCAAACCAATATATTTCAGTTCCTTTAAATCAATCTAATTTTTTTTAAACTGAGATCTCTAAAGATAGCTATGTTTCTTATGTTTCCAGACTTGTTCATCATTTATACACAGCACCTACGGACTCTACACATCGTTTTCTAGAAGGGATAAAAGAGAGGACACACTGAAGTACACTTCAAAAGATATCTTCCTGGAATTGTTTTAATTTTTTAAAAAGTTTCCCTTAGAACTACCTTAAAATGTAAAAAAGAAAATTATTGAAATTTTTTATTATTGTCTTCTGACTCAAATCCAGCATTCTTCTGGCCACACGGCCTTCTTTTGCCAAGTCCATCTCACTTTGGTATTAATACACTTGTTATTTTATGAAGGGTCCCTATCTTTTTCTCCCAGTGGTTAGTACTCTTGTATTTCCTCCTTCTCCCATCTCAGTGCTATTACTTTGGTCCACACATTCCATTCCTGAAGTTGCAGGTGGTTCTTCCAATACTCTCATAACTTAACTGAGAATTACCGATTATTGATAACTATCTATTTATACTTTTGGTTTATTTGTCTGCCTATGCCACAAAGTACAACCTAGTTTTCATAAAGTAAACTGTAATTTCTAATTATTCATGATTATATTCTAAAATTATTGTCCATAATGTCTTCTCATCAATTACTTGTAAATAAAGAGCAGTAGTGTAAATTATTTGGATAATGCTTAATGAGTAATTATTAACACTAAAAAATCTAGTAAGATATTTTTAAAATATCCCTGTGGGAAAAGAGAGGTGGCTTGGCTGTTAACATCACTTACAGTTCTTCCAAAGGACTTGATCAGTTCCCCAAACCCATCCTAGTCAGCACACAAATAGCTGTAACTCTAGTTTTCAGGAATCTGATTTCTTCTTTGGTCTTCATAGGCACATGTACACACAGAGTATATGTGCTCACAAACACACACACACAGCAGACATACACACCAATAAATAAATAAAGTCTGAGAAATGAAACCTTTGGTTTTCAAATTAAAGTCGTGCAGGGTGTTATCCTTTAATATGAAACAATATATTAATGCTATATAAACGCCAAGCTAAGGATTCTTTTATCTTTTACCACACTGAAATTATGTAATTCCAACGCAAATAGAAAACACTGAGAGAGTCTGTCCACCTATTTTCATGCAAAGAAATTTATGTATTTGCTTACCTACTAAAATATAAATTTTTTTGGATTTAAAAATCAGCTTGTTTTTATTTCATTGCCATAAAAATGGACTCACAATCCTTCCAACTTATATCAATTTCTGTAGAAATTATTTTCAGCAACTATGGTAGTTTGCTCCTTCCTTTCTACATTAATTAGCATCTTTAGAAAAATATCTTTTCTAGTGGACTTCTTTAATTACTTAGTCATCTCTTTTCCTGTTAGGTATTTTAATTTTATAATTTATATCTAAAATTATATGATTAATTTTTAGTTAAGGAAATATGCATAGAATGAATTATCTTTGGACTTTTCTTTTTTTTTCTTTTTTTTCACTTTTTTTAAATTTTATTTTTCTTATTAGTTACATTTGGTTAAACTCTGTATCCCAGCTGTATCCTGCTCCCTCATTCCCCCCCAATCCCACCCTCCCTCAGTCATCTCTTCCCTTCCCCTTTCCAAGTCCACTGATAAGGGAGGACCTCCTCCCCTTTCATATGACTCTGTTTTGTCAGGTATTTTCAGGACTGGCTGCAAAGTCCTCCTCTGTGGCCTAACAGTACTGCTCCTTCCTTGTGGGGTGGGGAGGTCAAAGAGCCAGTCATTGAGTTCCTGTTAGAAATAGTCCTTGTTCCCCTTACTATAGGAGACCAATTGATTACTGAGCTATCACAGGTCACATCCGAGCAGAGGTTCTAGGTTTTATTCACTCATGGTCTTTGGTTGAGTGTCCATCTCAGAAAAGACCCTGTGCCCAGATATGTTTGGTCCTTGTGGAGTTCCTATCCTTTCCACATCAAACTCCCCCTCTTTCATATGATTCCCTGCATTCTGCCGAAGGTTTGGTTATAAGTCTTAGTATCTACTTTGGGACACTGCTAGGTAGAGGACTTTTCATTTACATTTAAAACTTACTTTACATACACTTTATAATTTTCTAACAATCCAGATCCAAAGTCAACAAATGAGAAGAAATATTACTTACCTGAGTATACCTGATTGAAACAGACACTAAGAGATCTAAACATAACGCAAATCAAACAAACAAACAAACAAAAAAGGTTACTTTATAAAAGCAGACAATCCCTTAAACAGCCTAAACAAAAGAAAGAAAAAGTCTAATTTAAGAAAGTTAGAAAAAAAAAAAAGAAGCCTTTACCAAATTCCAGTGAAAACAGGGGATCATAACGGAAGACTTTCAAAATTTATAAAAAAAATAGCCTGTATAGTTTATTTAAATAATCAAGTCACTAGACAAATAAGGCTTAGTAAATAACATCAAAAGTACATAAACATCTATATCAAAGGACAAGATTGAGGTCATGAGATATTATTCCAATAAGCAAAATTCAGTTCAATCAATAGCAGAATTTTATCAGATCTTAAAAAATAAAAAAAATAAAAATGAGCAAGATAAATACACACGGTTTCGTGAAATGGAAAGAGAAGTAATACTAAAAAAACCCTCATGCTATAAAGCATGTTATGGAAACCACCTAACTAAACAGCACTAACAAGAACAGAGCAACTGTAGAATAAAACAGCAGGTAAATATAGACACAAAAATGTCCAAAAACAATTATGAACCTAATTCAAGAACATGTTAATGTGGTGATAGAGAGTAGCAAATTTTAATTCATTTCAGGAATGCAAGGGTAGTTCAACTTTCTTTCATTATTACATTATTATTATTATTATTATTATTTACAATTTATTCATTTTGTATACTGGCTTTAGCCCCCTCCCTCATCACCCTCCCTCCCTCTTAACCCACCCCACCATTTCTCTCCCTTAGGAGAGAAATGATAGGAGAGGTCCTCCTACACAATTATCAGGATTCATCAGGACTATCTGGATCCTTTCTCTGTAGTAAGACCACCGCACCAGGGGAAGATGATCAAAGCGTAGGCAACCATGTTCATGCCAGTGACTGCCCCTGATCCCCTTACTAGCCCCGCCCCCCATGGAGACTGAGCTGTCCATGGGCTACATCTGAGTATGGGGTTTAGGTCCTCTCCATGCATGATTCTTGGTTGGTTCATCAGTCTCTGCAGAGCCCCGCTGGGCCCAGATTTTTGGGCTTTGTTGGTCTCCTGTGGAGCTCCTGTTCCCTTCATGTCTTTCTTTCTCCCCTTTCTTCCATAAGATTCCCTGAACCCTGCCGAAATTTGTCTAGGAGTCTCAGCATCTGCTTTGATACCCTGATGAGTATAGTCTTTTAGAGGACCCTCTATGGTAGGCTCTTGTCCTGTTCCCTGTTTTCTCCTACCTCTGATGTCTATCCTGTTTGCCCTTCTGAATAAGGATTAAGCCGATTGCCTAGGGTCCTCCTTGTTGTTTACCATGTGTGTTTTTCTGCTTTTGAGGTACCTCACTCAGGATGATTTTTTCTAGTCCATCATTTGCCTACAAATTTCATGATTTATTTGTTTTTAATTGTTGAGGAGTATTCCATTGTGTCAACGTACCACATTTTCTTTATCAATTCCTCAGTTGAGGGAAATCTAAGTTGTTTCTAGATTCTGGCTATTATGAATAAAGCTGATGTAAACATAGTTGAGCAAATGTCCTTCTTGGATGGTTGATCATTTTTTAAGATATATGCCTAAGACTGGAATAGCTGTATTTGAGGTAGCACTAATCCTAATTTTCTGAGAGAGTGAGATCTTCACCAACCCCACATCTTACAGAGGGCTAATATCCAGAATATATAAAAATCTCAAGAAGTTAAACACCAACAGACTAAGTAATCCAATTAAAAAATTGGGTACCAAGGAAGGAACAAGGGAGGGGCTACAGGTGGGATACAAGGTAAATAAACTGTAATTAATAAAAAAAATACATTTAAAAAAATGGGGTACAGAGCTAAACAGAGAATTCTCAATAGAAGAATATTGAATGGCAGAGAAACTCTTAAAGAAATATTCAAAGTCCTTAATCATCTGGGAAATGCAATTCAAAAGGACCCAACCCTGAGATTTCACCTTATACCCATCAGAATGGCGAAGACCAAAAACTCAAGTGACAACACATGCTGGAAAGACTGTTGAGAACGGGAACCCTCCTCCATTGCTAGTGGAAATGCAAACTGTAAGACCACTTTGGGAATGAATCTGTTGCTTTCTCAGAAAATTACTTAAGGTTCTTATTGTTATTTAAAAAAAACATGAACAAAAGCAATTTGTATAAGAAAGGGTTTATTTGGCTTACACTATACCTCGCTGTCCAACATCAAAGGAATTCAAGACAGAAGTCAGGGCAAAAACCTGATGGCAGGAACTGAAACAGATTCTCTGGAGGAAAAGTTTACCTGATTGCTTTTCATGTTTTGCTCAGATTGATTTCCCATACTCAGAACTGCCTGCCCAAGGGTGACACCCCTTCCTGCTCTCTAAGAGATGGACCAACCACATCAGGCCTTAATCAAAATAATCTTTCCACAGAGTGGCGAATAGGAATTCAAAGGAAGCATTTTCCTTAGTTTGGATGCCTTTTCCCAGAAAATTCTAACTTTTGTGAAGGTGATAAAATAAAACAAAACAAATGTGATGTAACTAATCAGGAAAATAAGAAACACAATAAATGTAACAAAACACACAAAAAACTTAAAACAGACATTCCATAATTATCACCACATACTCAGAATACTCTTTGACGAAGTACAATATCATTCTATGTTAAAAAACCACTCTTTATGAATATAATGTATATACGATAAAATTACAAAGGCATAATAACAACACTCTATTCAGTATTATGCTAAATGGAGTTAAAACTGATAGCATTTCCCTAAGCCTGGAGGATAGGAGGGTGCACATTCTCTTCACGTTAATTCATTAGAGTACACACCAAAAATAGCTACAAGAAAGGAGAAAAATGAATAAGAGATATTAACAGGAGAGGAAAAGGGTGAAATTGTCTTATTTCAATACGATGACCTTATACCTACAGACTGTAATGACAGCATGAGAAAACAACTTGGTATGATAAGCACTTTTAGAAAAAGGTAGCAAACAAAATCGGCATACATGAGTAGGTGTTTTATATGACATTAAGATATTTGCCAAGAAAGATATATGAGAAAAATAATCCCATTCGTAATAGTTTTAAACAACAATTAAGACTAATAAACCAAATGAAAGTAGTAAAGTAGGGAAAGGCTTCTACAATGAAAGTTTCAAACACACTTAAAAAAGAAAAAAAGACGCTAAACACCACGCATGCTCAGTAGTTAGTGTAATTAATACTGTGAAGATGATCACATGACCAAAGGTGACAGACAGATTTTACAGGATAGCCAATAAGATTCTCATGATATTCTTTATAGAGACTGAAAGGAAACTCTAAAATACCCCAGTCTTTAGCAAATAAAAGAGTAATATTAACTTGAAAGGAATACACGATATCAAGATATACTAAAGAGCAAAAGTAACAAAATCTATATGCTACTGGCACTCAATTAATAAACAGCAGTGTAATATTTTGTTATAGAGTAATTGGTCTTAGAGGTCTGCTCTTTCCTGAAGGGAAACAGAAGAGGAGTGCATCTGGAGGAGAGGGGAGCTAAGTGGGTTTGGAGACGAGAGAGAGGGGAAACAATACTAAGAATGTATTGTATGATAGATAATAAATTTAAAATATAGTATAGAAGAATATAAAATAAAATCTTCTAATCCATGTATTTGGGGAAAAAAAACACAACAGTGTCCTGGTTTGGTTACTATTACTGTAAACAACAAACAAAACTGCTCCAAAAGTAAGTTGAGAAGTAAAGGCTTTATTTAAAAAAAAGTGACATTCCATCACGAAAGCACCATAAGAAATATGAAGTTATAAAATTTCACTTGAACTATATATATGGTTTACATTCATTATATTAGACTGCTGAATCAGAGATTGCAATTTCATACAACTGTATCTAAATCCAGAGCAAACTCTTCAAAACTCATGATTAGTGTTCACATCCACACGAATAAATAAAAGAAACTTGGCATTTACTTCCAAACTCGGATTTTAAAAACTGTCTATGAACGTCAATTCTAACCTGTCATGCAAGGTTACACTTAAGTTTGTAAGCGTGGTGGATCAATCATTAGAGCAGACAACCTCTCTGATTAGATCTAAGACCTGCTCAGTAGGAAAGATCCTGTGTCTGCTACTGTTAACGTCAAAAATATGTGGCTGGGAGAATCACATACCCTTCCATCATTTCAGTCAAATGACATAGCATCAACCTGCCTTGAAAATACATACTCATATTGATGCCCTTAGACAAACGCTATTCTCATCTTTAGAGAAAACTGTCTTTGCAGTGAATCATGATGAATGCAGAATTACCACTCTTCAAGGTGCTGGGGACAAGTGGAAGTTGAGCGCTCTTCCCCAAGCAAGACATACCACTCCTTTAAGTCTCAGGAAGAATTCAAGAGCCAGAAGATAGAGATAAACTAGTGAGCTGCCATATTCTAAGCATTGCAGTCTTGAACTCATAGAAGTTGGGATTACCTCCACTGGGATTCCTCAAGATTAGGTCTATCAACCAGCAGTCACACTGATAGATTTTCCGAGTCCTTATTCTTTCCTCATGAACCATCAGCTGCTACACAATTCTTGGGTTGGGGAATCAGAACTTTCAGTTGTGTATCCACTGATGAGCCCACTAGGATAAACTGAGTATTTCCAAATCCATGTTCACACTTACAGCCTTGGTTAAACCCAGTGAGTTGAATGTGATAAGGGTATTTGGGTAGGGAGTTGACACGGGAATGTTATGGTTATTTTTACATAACTGTGTTTGTTGCTCTTAGTTCGCTCTTGACCCGGCTATCATATCACTGAGACTCTGTATTTGTATATAATAAGCTTCACAGCACAAGAACTGAGCAGATACTACTCTATTCTTTTTTTTTTTTTTTTTTTTTTACTACTCTATTCTTAATCCTCTATGTTAATTGGCTTTCTTCCAGCATGCATCCCAGAGATACTTTGATTTTATGGTGAGGAATTTTGAGGTAAGCCTTTTGGAGGCCCATAGGTAATGGTGAGTTAAGCATCGAAAAGACCTGATGTGTTGAGCACCTAGTAAAGTCTCAATCTGGATCTGAGGCTAGGGCAGCGACTGCTTACCCCTTCTTTACTGAAGTCTCTTAAGGTGATCTTGGCCCCCCACATCTCCCACATTTCCTTATAGTTGCACCAACCTGACTGATTGTTACTGGTGCTCGAGGCTAGCACGGGATGGTCTGATTGACCTTTCAATCATTTAAAGGCTATTACACTGGATAATAAAGTTAGATCTGCACCTTTGAGTCTGGTCTCCCAGGTCTGATTTCCAGGATTCTGCATGAGCTCTGTTGACACTCACCTACCTTCTCCCTGGTTCCTGATCCCCACATTTTAATTCTTTCTTTGCTCCAGTGGACTCTTCATCTCTCCAGCACCTCTACCACCAGAACAATTCCCTGATGGAATCCACTACTTCCTCTCCTCTTACTCCCCACCCCCAGGCTGGCAGGAAGTCCAGCCCTATTCTCTTCCTTGCTCAGTGATTGGCTGTAAGCTGCATTATTGACACATCAGGGGAGCATTGGGGAGCAGAGTTTATGCAACGTTAAGACAACAGAGTCTCAGAAGAAGGCTTGCAACCAGATATGGGGAATAGAGAAATCAGCATTTGAATTATAAAATAACCCTATGACTATATGAGAGGAAGAATGATAATGATAGAGTAGTGTATAAGCTAAAGTAATTATAATATTCATAGAGTATATTCTAATGTGTATGGAATTGTGACATAGATTTAATTAATAATAAGATACCTTTAAAAGTGATTTGTATAAAATTATCAGGGCAAGTTTTAGAACGGTTTTTAATACTTAGATATTAAAATGAAATCTACCCCCTGTTCAAAGGAAGTCCATTGACTGCTCAGAGTCCAAGTCGGTTCCCTAGTAAGGGATACAGGGACATCTCTGAATTGAAATCAGTGGTTGGTTCTTTGATCACCTTCCCCTGGGGGGAGCAGCCTTCCCAGGCCATAGAGGAAGATAATGCAGCCAGTCCTGATGTTACCTGATAGGCTAGGGTCAGAGAGGGAAGGAGGACCTCCCCTATCGGGGAACTAGGGAAAGGGCAAAAGGCAGAAGAGGGAGGACCGTGGGATTGATAGGAGACAATGGAGGTGGCTGAACCGGGGATGCAAAGTGAATAAATTGTAACAAATAAATATGTGAATAAAACCTAAATTTGTTTAATGTATAAAATGTAATGCCCGTTGTTTCCCGTTTTCCCCATGCATACAGAGTACAAAAGCTCATAATTCTAAATTCTATAAAACTAAAGGCTACTGAATAAGGAAGGCTAAATGACATCACCGATTTCTCTGAGGAAGTGTTAGAGCAGCAGCTGACCTGAATTCTAATTATTGGAAGTCTGGGAGCTTCTGAACTGGCAGAGGAAGATTGGCTTACCTGAGTCTTTAAAGTGACAAGAGACATTCTTCAGGGATCAATCGTTGGCATTTTGACACTCTCTTCTCAGACAGTGTCTTCTGCAGTCTTTTACAGGACCACTAAACCAAAAAAAGGCTGTAACACAAGCAAGTAGCCTGTCCTCATAAAGGTTTACCTTTATTCTTCCCAATTTTTTACCATAGTTAATATTCCAGTTTTTGGCAATAAAAATGAATTTCATATAAGATTTTATTATCCACATTTCATGGTCACTGGAGAATTCCATTCTCCGTTGTTAAAAAGAAAAATCTATCCATGTCATATCCTATTCACCAAACTATTCAGGTGATAATTTTAAAAGTATTTTGAAGAAAATTGTTTGAAAGCGACCAAGAGTCTTGAAAACCTGCAACATATGTGTAGAAGACAATGTTTTTTTTTAATGTATTAAACGTAGTTATTATGAAACAAGTGCTGTTCAACTAGTATAAAGTTCTGTGATGAGACGAAGAAGAACATGAAAAACTGTATCATTTGAGAAAGTTTGACTAAGATTAGTGAAGTAATAACAAGTAGATGCTGTTTAGACTGAGCTTTATGGAGTGGTCGATACCACAGCTAGAATAATTGAGAGAAAGCCTTTCAGACAAACACAAAACAATGAGGACAAAGTCTAAAACCACATTGATTGTCATTTGTCTTTTAGAAATAAACAAAGGGCCAAGTCTTTGTCCTGAAACAAGCAATGAGAGAAATAGTAAGACAAATAAAGCTTAAAAATGATAAAATGTGACCAATGACACATAAGAAATTATACTTATTCACTGTCAAAAACAAATGTTAATAAAATATAGTAAAATATTTCAAACACCCATTTACTAGGAAAGTTAATTTATACTTAATGAATGAAATTCTTAGTAACAGTGAAAGTTACTTATTCTAAAATTAAAGTTTACTCTAAAAATTACCATGCAGTATTAATAAGCTGCTCATTTAATCATTAAAAAGATATGAATTCAAGGTAGAATATTTAACCTCTTTGATATTTTTCTTGTATCCAATAGGTCACTGAATGCATTTAATTTACACAATATCTCTCCTTCTCTCTCTCCTCTCTCCCTCTGTCTCTCTCCCCTCTCTCTTTGTGTATGTGTGTGTGTGTGTGGGTGTACATGCCTTAGGAGGGAATTTTGTGGTTTTTTTTTTTCTGTCATTCTACATACTGTTTTTTTGAGACAGACACTTTGCTGAGGTACAGCCTGGCCTAGCTGTATATAGCTACTGTATGCTGCCCCACTGGCTCTAGGGATCCATTTGCCTTTATCCTACAACAATAAACAGTAACAATTAAAAAAAAATAAAGCATTCAATAATAGTAATAAAAATAAACCCTCTACTTATCCAGCACTGTTCATCATTGAGTTCTCCTTTAAATTGTGGAGAAAATTATCTCTGATGCTTATTTTTATCAGTCCATGTAAGACAAACCAATGTATGTTCAAATGTAGATGCACACTAGTAAGCATCCATCTTTCATGTAAGACCTGAATTCTATGTAAACCTATGAAGAAATGTTCCTAACGTCATGGTCCTGAAATCATGGACACAAGGAATTAGCAAAAACAGTAACAAAAAAAAAAAAAAGCCAGTGAAGTTCCTAGCAGAAGGTTGATGAGTATTGATGTAAAATATACTTAAATTATTGTATTTATTGGCTCCTGATAATGCGAACACCATAAGTGAATCAATTTCCTCACTCTTTCTCATTTGTATAATCTCTGATCCTGGCTTTTGACAAGTATGTGTCTTGTACATATACATTTATTCTAGATTACATTCCACCGTTGTTAGCCTAGAAATTGCCATTAAACCACATAGAGATAATTGAAAGCTTACCCTAGAATGGGTGGTGAATGATGACTGATACCAGTTTTAAGACAGCTCCATGAGCACCACAGGCCTCTTGACTCACTGATGACTTCATGAACAAATAGAAGTTGTGCCATTTTGCAAAGGAATTTATTTAACTCATCAAAATATTTAAAGATTTCTAAAATGAATGTAATATAGCAAGACTATTGTGAAGAGTCAAAGCCTCTTAAGTCACTCTGCTCACTGACTGACAGATTTGCACTCTACAGTTAAAGTTAAAACTAACAACAAAGAAACAACTTTTGGCTAGCCTGCCAGCTATTTAATTACCAGTGGCACTAATCATTTAGGATATATTTATTTTCATTAGATGTTTCATTGTTCAGCCCACAGCAGAACATTGAACAAATTTTCCCAACCCAGACAATTTTCTTTTCTTCTAATTTTCTACCATTAAAAAGATGAGAAAGGCTGAAAAATTCTCCATATTTATATGACCAATTTGATCAAATGCTGGTTTTGGTGGGTACTTTGTTTAGTATGATGCTTTTGTTGCCTTATTTGGCAGGTAGGAACATCAACTGAATAGACGCATCTGTTGTCCCAGCAATTAGTTGGCATCCATCTAGATAAACCAGGCATGCATCCAATGCAAGAAGAGTCTTCTGTGGGAGGCCTGATTATGAAACTAAGATTTGGCTTCCATGAAAACTGCCAATGGGATGTAGGCCATATGCCTGTGTGTTCATTCATGGCATTTTTTTTTCTGAAGCATTTATTCAAAATATTGATTGAAAAAGTCCATTCGTCAGAATAAAATTGGCTTAAGCTTTACTTTGAATGGTTTCATGGTGTTTTAAAACACACATATCAATTATTGCTGGATGTGCTTAAGGAAACTGTTTAAGATCAACCCACTTTCTGACTAATTATATTAGAACATTAGCGGAATATTTTTGACAACTGAGGTTTTTTTTTTTAAGAAAAGGTTTGAAACAGAAGGTCAGTATTTAAATGTGTATTGAAAATAGTCACTATCTAGTCACTTTCAATTAAACTTCATAAGGAAAAACACATAGTTTTTTAAACCAAATATAAAAGTTTTTCTAATGAAGTGCATTTTTTTGTTTTGAAATGATAAACAACATGCCGCTGTTTCTTACCAGAAAGTATCTCAAGTTTACAAGCATTTGGAATATCTTCAACTATCAGTCCACCCACTCGCATAAGTACATACTGAGAACTAAAGGCTCTTATTTCGAATTCAAGTATTTAAAATGTTAAAGGGAAATTAAAATGTACTGAACAAGCAATGCCTTGCTAAATGCAATTTCTATCATGAATAAAGACATATAAATCACTATTTAACAAATTACAGCTTTTTATACATGAACAATATTTTCAATAAATGGAGTTTACACCATGTTCTAACTTTTAAAGTTCAGCTTTTTATGTTTAATTTAATTTAATTTATTTTAACTAAAACATATAACAATTGTGCATATGAAGTATTATAACACATTATGACACAATGTGCATAATGTTGTATGTACAATATAATATTTAAATCAGGTTAAACCTAGCTTTTCCTCTTAAACAGCTGTATAGTTTTATGGTAAGGCAGCATATTTCTTTCTCCTAGATCTCTGAACTGTGGAGTTGGTTATTTTTGCTGTGACTCACCCAGTGTTCATGAGCACATCAGCTTCATATTGACCAACGTTTCTATGCCCTCCACCTAACCTTCCCTCCCTCTGGGAATCGCTTCTCTCAGTTTCCATGAGGGGAGGTCTTTGTAGCTATCATCAAATGGTCCCTGGAGTTCTGAGTGTGGCATATTTTTCTCTTTCAGAATGATTTCCATTTCTAACCACTCATCACCAATAGCAGGAATTGAGTGCTCTCTCATTGCTGAATAACATTCTTTCATGTATGTTTACTTGTTTACTAGTGACATTTTTTTTTTCATTCAGACACTGATGGACACTTAGGTTGTCAGTCCTTGGTTATTGTGGGTGGAATGATAATGAACGAGGAGGGCAAATATCACTTCAGCTCACTTACTTCGTAGCCTTAGGTAATATAGGTATGAGTGAGCCATCTCCATCATGAGGTTATTACATTTATTTATTTATACACATATGCTAATTTCTATCATGGTTGCTTTTTTAATCATTGCCTGACTGTGTGCCAGTTTCACTTTCTTTCAACATAAGTAGTAAAATTTGCCAAATTAATATTTGTGATTGTAGCCTCTTTTTTTTTTTTTACCAGACTAAGAAAACAGTTTTGAACACTTTGCTACAAAAGTTGAATTAAGTATATTCTTTTTAAAATATGTGTTTTTAGAGATTTTGTCTGTCTTTTAATATACTCACTTATATAGACCTATAAGATATGATAAACATAATGAAATCTATACACCTAAAAAAGATAATCAAGAGAGTGGACATGGAGTAAGAGGATCAATCCTCGTTTAGAAAGACAGATGGGATGTGCATTGAACGCATGACAGGGATCTACTGAGCGCATCTGAAAGCCTCTAACTAGCAGTGTTTTCAAAGCAAGGACTCATGACCAAATCTTTGGCAGAGTACAGGGAATCATAAGAAAGAAGGGGAGTTAGTCTGATGGGGAAAGGATAGGAGCTCCACAAAGACCAAATATATCTGGGCATAGGGTCTTTTCTGAAACTGACATTCAACCAAGGACCATGTATGAATATAACCTAGAACCTCTGCTCAGATGTAGCCTGTGGTAGCTCAGTAACCAATTGGTTTCCCAAAGTGAGGGGAACAAGGACTATTTCTAACAGGAACTCAATGAAGATACCTGATAAAACAGGATCAGATGAATGGGGGGAGGTCCCCCCCTATCAGTGGACTTGGAAAGGGGCACAGTAGTGATGAGGGAGGGAGGGACTGGGAGGGAACGAGGGTTCGGGGCACGGCTGGGATACAGAATTAATAAAATGTAACTGATAAAAAAATTAAAAAAAATTATTTCCTTTTCTACTGCTGAGTTTATAATGTGTGTGTGTGTGTGTGTGTGTGTGTGTACTATAATACCTGCTATGTTATTTCTTTCCTTCTGTAGAACATTGTTTTGTTGTATTGGTTATTTATTTATACTGAAGAGATTTTATTTTATTTTTTTTACTTTAAACTAAAGTCAGTATTGGCTTCTGTTTTGTGTGCTTTGGTAGTATAATCTAAAAACATATCATTCATCCTACTGTTCTGAATAATTTCTTTAATATTGAAAAAAAAAAAACACTTTCTCATTGTTTGGGCCTTACCCTTTAGTTTTTATGGCATTGCATTACATTTTGTAGTTAGTTAAAAAATGGGTGTACAGTTTCATTATCTGCATAGAACTACCTGATTTTCTCAGAACTATTTTTGAAAAAAAAAAAGTTCTCTAACCTATAGTTTATATACATTTCTTGAAAACAAAGATGCTGTGCATTATCTTGGCTGTTCTCTATTCCATTCTTCTGTCCCATGTGACCAGGCTTAATTCAACAGACTTTTTCTGATAGCTAAGACATTGCAGTACTCTTCAAGTTAATGTAAGTCCTGTTTTATTCATTTTTCTCAAGAGGGCTGCCTCAATATTGAGTACAGATTTGAACATTGAACTTTATATCTATGTGAAGAATCTAATTAGTCCTTTGAAAAAAATTTGAATTGAACATGTCAAGGCAAGAGCATTTTAATAAAGGGAGATGATTTTCCATTTTCTCCTTCATCCCTGTCTTCTCCTCTTCAACATATTTTTCATTGTTTCCTAATTTTATTAAGGAGGATTATTGTATGTTTTTTTTAATTTGTTCATGATGTGTGTGTGTGTTTGAAAATGGGATTACTTTGTTGATTCACATAATTTAGTATTGGCATTGGAAATGCGACATTTTGTATATGTTGTACCCTGTAATTTTTCTAAACTTGGTAATTATTTTAGAAGCTGTGTTTATTTGTTGACACCTTGGTTATTTTCTATAAAGAATATCTTGCTATCAAAAAGAATGACAACATGACCCCATCATTACATTTTCAACGAGTCTTATTTATTTCTCCGGCTTAACTGAAGCACTGTCAACTTTTTGTTATTGTTTAATAGAAATCAATTGAGGTTCAGAATCCTTGGCTTGATTAGATTCCAGAGTGAGGCTATTAGCTTTACAATATTTAGCATATTGGTTGTTGGTTTATTTTAAGTGGCATTTACCAGGTTTGAAGCACATTCATTGTAAGTCATTTACACCCACTCACCCCTTCACCAGCATTTTAAACATGAACACATTTAGTCAAATGTTTTATTCTGCATCGAATGAAATGGTTGTTGGATTTTGGTTTTCATTTTGTTGATTCTGTATATCCCTAATGAAACATTTTGTTTCATTATGAAGAATTCTATTTGATCATGGCCAATTATTAATTTAATGAATTATTAAATTTGATTGCTGGTGGGTATTCAGTGGAGAATTTTTGCATCTGGGCTCATCAAGGCTGTTGATACATAACTTTTTTATTATTTATGCGCTTTCAAAGTTTAAATAGAGTAGACAGAGTTATTACCAAGATATGCAGTATGCTACTTTGAAGATGTGTATTTTGTTGAATTTCATAATGAAATAGTTATTTCTTTATGTTCAATATAGTATACTATATGACTAAATACACATTAAATATTTATGTTGTTTTAGGTTTGTCTAAGCTTGAGGCCAAAGAGTGTCCTTCTTCCATGGTAGCATGTCTATTGGTGTCATCTTTTTTCAGATCATGTTTAAACAACAATATCTATGATCTTTAATGAATGTAATCTCAATGACATCTAATTTGTTATTCTTGATATTTAGAGAGAGAGAGTAAGTAGAAGTGTTGTTTGTTTGTTTGTTTTGGTGTTGTTGTTTTCTGCTTTGGTAGTATATGTAATGGCAATCAATATCCATCCTCAGTTAAATAAGAGAGGGTATGTTTGTCCTAGATAACAAATGCTATAATATATATGTCAGGGATGGATCTAAGACTCAAAAAGAAATGACACAATGGTCAAATGTCATGTACCTTAATTCTTTAGCTATTGATATTCAAATTCAGACTTTTATTTTTGGACTTTTTATATATTTCTATTTCCTCAAATTTGTCATATACACATGAAATTTTTATTTCTTTTCATATAAAGGAGTTCTATCCACTACCGTTTTCTCTCTAAACAGTAACACCTATTTATGACAATACTTTCAACTATCCTCCATTTTTGTCCTGGCACATACAAAAACATCTATACTAATCAATAAAATTATATTTATTACAAGTTGGCAACTATTTATCAATCTGACTTCGCTGATTGGTTATATGGCAGTACTATCTCTGTTATAAAGTGGCCTTCTCCAATATATCAGAGTATTTTATCTATACAGGAGAAAATATTTCCAGGGTGTGACCCCTCCTCCATTAGAATTACCCACCAATTAATGCTCCAGCCATGCCAACAGAGTCCTTGGCCTTCTGCTGCCTGGAGAATATAAATTCTCTTAATTTCTGACACATAATCAGTGAGTTACACATTTACATGCAAATGTCCTTGTTGCTTTGTTTCATAACTGCATGCCTGCTCTGACAAAAGGCTAAAATGGCAAGAGAAGAGCTCCACCTAGTTTCCAGTCTCTTCATCAAAAGTCACAATGCATAAATTGTGTTCTCTCTTCTCTAAATCTTTCATCAACAGTGAGTGTTCATCGTTATTTATTGACTTTCTACCTTCCACTTCTGGAACAGTGAGACAAAACAAATTTTATATTGGCTGTGAAGCTTATTACCTGGTTTGATGAGCAATAAACTGTTCAAATAACCACACCTAGAATAAGCAACTGCAGAATGAAATTGCTATGGAAGAAACTTTGTTTATGAGACAACTTTAAGTAGAAACCTTGAGCAGCTCTTCTACAGAAGAATTTCTTTTTTATCATGAAAAAAGAAAACAGGTGTTTTTAAAATATTGAAAGGAAACAGATTTTTCAACTAATGAAAACTTTTAGTAGTTAGAGAAGTCTGTCAAAGCCAACATAAAATTGAGTAAATTAAAAGTTTTAGTAGGAATACAATGCATAAGGTCCTATTTATTTTTCATATATGTCCAATTTATTTTTCTTTTGTTGTGATGGGACATTCTAATTAAAAACTATGAAAAAGCGGAAAAAGTTGATGTCATCTTAGGGTTTGCCGTACACAGTTGATCATTTTTGTGAATTTCGATCAGAAAACCATGCAGGACCTGAAGCAGAAACAGTTGGGATGCTACTTGCTGCCTCTTTCATAGACTTATGCTCGCAAGCAACTGCCTAGGGATAATGTGTCCCACATTTGATGAAACATTCAGATTAAATAATAATCAAGATAATTCACAACACATATGTTGACTGACTAATGAGATGTAAACAATTCCTCAATCAGGCTTTCTAGATGACTCTAGGCTGGGTCAAGTTGACAATTAAATCTTACTAGGACAGGGAGGAAAATATAAAATCCTTCCCAGATTACTACTATCATCGTTCACTGTTTAGGCAAATTAATTCTGAATACATAAAACAAGGAGATGAATACCAGCAATTATGTGATTTTCATTGTCTTAGACTCAATAGAGAAGCATCATTTGGAGTTTCTGCCATCCAGCTAGTCATCCTCCAATCACAAAAACTTTATCAAATGACTATGCCTGTGTCAGACACCCAAACCATCAGTTCAGCTTAATTATGCATCTAGACATGAATGCCAACACTATATTTCAGATTCTTAAACATTTATCTTGCTGCAGAGGAGTATATTGTAGGAGCTCAGTACAACTTACATACAAAGATATTAATGAATTTAGAATTACTCATGCTATTTAGAACAATTCATTTTAATTGAAGAACAAATGAGGAGACGGACAATACTCTACTCGACACGAGAATATGCACTGATCTGTACAGTGTACAAAATATGCTGTTCTAATATGGAAACAATGCATGCACATGCTTATTGTGATATGTGCTTTAACATATGTTTTGAAAACGTCAATGTTCGTAGTAAGGAGGATGCTTAATGAATCTGGTTGTGACACTTTGCACGCTACTGTAGTCTCAGTCAAGCATATAAAGAGCAATAAGCACTTGTCCAACACAAGTCAAATAAAGAAATGTTCTAATATAAGAAATAAGGTGTATAAATCTTCCCAATTATTAGTCACATTTTAAAGTACAGTAATAGAAAATATATTAATATGGCTTTGTGGTGTCAAAAGTAATTATTGGTTAGGAAATAAAAAAAACAAGATTATTACAAATTTGGTAAAAACTATATGTGATCATTAAAGTTATACATGGAAGACATAAGGGTCTCTTTTCTCCTGGGATAACAAAAAAGATTATTATTTTTTTCTTAAAAGTCCAAAGAAGTAATTCTCTAAACTGTACCTAACTTTGGGAGAAAGGTGCTTTTAAATTATGCTTTCTGCTGTATTTCCAGCCTCTCCTCTTTGTCAAGGAAATCTGTGGAGAGATCAAGCCAAGGTCATTTATAGGAACTGACAATGGGAGAAGACAACAGGAAGAAGCATTGTAGGTATGGAGTGAAGGACAGAGAAGCAACAGGTGCTGTAGCAGTGAGCTGGATGTGGCTGCAATAGAAAAAGGAAATGGCGAAGACAGTTTCAGGATTTGGAGAACTTGATTAAAAGAGGTACATTTCACCCCACATACTAGCGCCTCCCTCCCCACATACCTGAAAATCATTTGTCAAGAGAAATAGAGAGCCCAGTGCTGAGAAATTTTATCCAGCAACATGGGTGCTCTGGCAAAGGATCACATCCAAAGACCGTCTAACTCTGTGTGATCCATCTGGAATGACAAATCTTTAATCCCTCTAGCTGGAATACAGATACGCCCTGATTACACACTTTTAATCCCAAACAATGAAGGTAAAGTTAGTTTGTAGAAGGAAGAAGCACTCTAGTTTGATGGTGATAGTTAAAGGAGGGGCAGACAAAGTGAAAAATCAGAGAAAGATATGGCAAAATAACTCAGAAGTAAGATAATTGCAACTCTTGAGAACAGATAGGAACAAGAAGCTATTTAAGAGACAGTAGAGAATGGCACAACAGAGAGAATACTGAAAAAGAAAATTTAGTAAAGTAGAGTACATTAGAGAGTTCAAGAGGGAAGATAGTATAATAGAGTTGATTCCCATACAGTGGCATACAGGGAGTTTGTGCAGTTAAGTTCACTTTAATTCCTACAGTTTGGTGCAGTTCCATTTGTGGAGTCCAGAAGTAGAGCAATTCCAAAGCCAAAAGATGCCAATTTGAATCAATCAACTTGGAGGGGAGCTTTGAGCCAGAACAGCTGAGTTGAACCAGTCAGCATGGCCAAGATGAAAAACTCAAATGACAACACATGTTGGAGAGGTTGTAGAGAAAGGGGAACTCTCCTCCATTGCTGGTGGGAATGTAAACTGGTACAACACTTTGGAAGTCAATCTGGCGCTTTCTCAAACAATTAGGAATCGCGCTTCCTCAAGACCCAGCTATACCACTGCTAGGCATATACCCAAAATTTGCTCAAGTACACAATAAGGACATTTGTTCAACCATGTTTGTAGCAGCTTTATTTGTAATAGCCAGAACC
>REGO01000767.1:151728-164146 GCA_010120015.1 Rhombomys opimus
TGTGGACCTATCTGCATTGCCCACGTGGCACGCTGGGGTTGGCTACCCAGAGGCTATTTAAGCTGTGGGCTGGCTTTCCCCCGGGTCAGAAGATTGTCCTGAATAAACTGCATAGAAAAATTAAATAAATAAATAAATAAATAAAAAGATTGTAGTTCAGATTTCCATGTTGGGCAGATCTGCTCGCTCCAGGTTCAGTTGTACCACCATGCTTGCCATTCTCTGTGGCTTTCTCATGATTGCTACAGTGGCCATCTATCAGCTGAAATCCACAGTGTTGAAAAACCTCCCAAGAAACTGTTTTTTGTTTTGTTTTGTTTTGTTTTGTTTTGTTTTTTGGGGGGGAGGCATAAAAGTATAATGACAATACTAGCAGCAACATAAGGAGTTTACTCAACTTGAGGTAGCCAATGCATACATGCAAGAGCAGCATGCTTTTTCTTCAGGCTTCTTCATATCTGAGCAGTCACTGTACCATAGTGTGCACTGTGGAGTGTATCATAGCCCTTTGGTATTTTTTTTTCCCATGAAGTGTCCTCACAGGCACACATAAGGGAAACTACACACTACAACATCATCAAAATCATCATTTATGTAGAACAGTTACAATGTTTTTAACAGTAATTGTTGTGAGGAGACAGGTGAAAGGTATTTTAATTGTGATACCTGTTCCCAAAACAGAGGTAGGATTCTAAGTTTATTCACATGATAATTTTATTATACTGCTACAGACAATTGGAAAAGTTTATGAATTTTAAAAGTTCTCAGTAAAATAAACTGGATGACTACTTTTATGAAAATTTTATTAATTTTTTTGTTTTGTTTTTAAAAAACAAAATCCCAGTCATTCAATTTTACCAATAAAGACGCAGGAGCAGGATATTGGGGTGAAAACATACTAGCTCAGAGAGGCAGAGAAAACACCCAGCTGATCTTCTACTCAGTGGACCTCCCTGAAGAAAAAAGCCAAAGCCTTTCTTCTCTGTGCACTGTGTTAAACAACTTTCCCTCAGTGTCCTTCCTTTCTGTCTATTCCATGTCAGCTGGCTGCTTGCTAAACTTCTTGGCTTAGAGTAAACCTCATTTAATCCTGTTTACAGATAGCTCTTGGATCAAAATGTGTGATAGGGCTGATCCACATCACAACTTATGGCTTACAATAAACAAAAAGCTCTAGGATCAAAGATTGAGCCTTACCACCATTAAAACAAGATTTTACAATTCACAGTCTCAGGGTTCAAAATGGAATCAAATATGCTGTGACATTTGTTTACAAATAATGATCATGGATTTAATCTGTTAAATATTTTATTATTGAATGCAGAATGAATATGAAAAGTTTCTAAGACACTAATGCAAGCGTAAGTAGGTTTACTTCTGTAACCATTATTAAAATCAGAATAGGACAGTTTCTAGCGCTCATGATGAAATCTGCACAGCCTTTTCTTTAGTGTCAACTTAGCCCTCCTTCCCACAATAATTGTGCTAGTCTTCATGGTCACCAGCTCTTTTTGTTCATCTGTACCTAGATATATATATCATATTTTTTGAAACCAAGTTTAATAGTAATAAACAATAGAAATTATCTTTAGTCAGCGGTCTCCACTTTTTATATACATGTGTATGTACATACTTATGTTTATGTGTGTGTTTCATTTATCATTATGTCATGCACCTATAATTCTTTTATTCTGTTAATTGTCTAGAAGTGTGAGATTTGAACTTTCTAACTAAGGTACTTCTCTACTTGAGCTAGCACTAAATTATTATTTACTATTTATATTTATTTATTTTTGTGTGTGAAGAATTCCTGTGATTATAGCTTAAGTGAAGAAATAATCTGTGGTAATTGGTTTGTTTTCTTCCTTCACTGGTTGGGAGGCTGAGATAAAATTCATGTTCAAAGGCTTTATGGATAGATCCTTTACCTGCTGAGCCATCAGACCGGCCCCACAGTAATTTTTTGTGCTGATAGCATAACCTGCATTGGTTATTCTCAGGACTCCCGTGGAGAAGGCACTTATCTCACACTTTCTTTTATTGTGAGATTGAGTGCTTCACTCTGGAAGGCCCTGCTTACTTACCTGAAGTATCACACATATACTCACACATATAAAACTTTAGCTACCTTAAAATATCGTGAAATTATCTCAGTGGATAATACATCAAAATAAATGAATTTGAGAGAGAAATTCATGGTGTTGGTCGCATATAGCATGGTGGAGAATGACATGAATATTAAGTATGTGTGATGTGCATGTGTGGAAATGTCTAAAACAAAGTTAATTGTTAAAAAATTCATGGACGTTATAAATATAAAAAGACAAGGCTTAAAACTAACAGCGCATTTCGAACTAATGAGATTAACTAGTGAGTTATTAAAGTTTGGCTAATTTTCTTCCTGCTGGATATTGTCAGGGAATATATCCATAGAGGTGCAAAATCACTTGGCATCTTTAAAATTTGTTTTGTATTTGTTTATGTGGTGCTATTTAATTGAACACGACATTTAATTTTGAGTAGATTTGAAATTCTATTATGTTGTATATTAGTTCATTTGTCATAGTGTGTGTTTTCCTTGGTGCATTTCGCCTTACAATCCAAGGGTATAGAGAACGGATTTAATTTGCTGAACTTGACTCACAGTGTGTGTTTAAGCAATTGAATTTGAAAGTGCCTGTGGTTGTTTATATGAGAACTTAAGTTATCGGTTTGCACAAAAATAGAATGCACACTTAATTTATCAGGAAGCAAATGAGAGCAAACATTTTATCACATATTTACTTCTTTATAATTTCCCTTTTAAATTTAATAAATATTTGCTTGTAAACTGCACTAATTTTCTATAAATGCATGTATATTCATTGTAAATTAAGGTAAACACATTAATTAGATAAAAATTCTTGAGTAAAATACTATGAAGTTAAGCTACAGAATTTTTTTAACTCCTTGTTCAAACAAGTGCGGTGCTCTCTAGACTTTAAGATAACAGAAGTGATGTTTCTACAGTTTATCATATGTTGAGTTTATCTTCAATGCACCCTAAATATGCACATAAATGAATATAAAAATGTTGTAAATCCTAAATATATGCAGTTACTCACCAACTTACATTGATTTTTGAATTAATCCTCAATGAACCTGGAAAAATAGGACAATGAACTGTCATATCAGATAATTACACATTTATTTTTTTATTTCACTCAGAACTGAAGTCAAATAATATATATATATATGTATATATATATATATATATGTATTAATTTTCAAGATTACAACTACACCTTTGACTTTTTTCTTTCATTCTACCAGTATCTTCTATGTACTCCTCCTTTCTCCCTTTTAAATTCATGGTCTTCCTTTTAAAATTGTTATACAAATACACACACACACACACACACACACACACACACACACACACACTTTCCTAAAAATACAAATACAGAATGCTGAGCCTATATAATGTTGCTTTCATATACATTTTCAGGATTAACAGTTTGAAAACGGACAACCAATTGGCACATTCTATCACTCAAACGACTATTTTGTCCACTCTTCAGCATTCCTTAGTTACCTGTAGTCTTTTGTGTCTGGTTGATGACTCCTCGAACCACCTCCAAATCCACATTGGCATGTCTGCTGTCATTGTTCATTTTAACTACCACTTTACTAAACTAGCATAATCCCTAACTGCATTCTAAATACTTGTCCTTAAACCCACAGAAAAGTAAAGTGAAATTATTTTAATCACTAATTATATCTCATGATCCAGTCTCTTGTGCATTTGGCCTCTTTCTAGTTCCCCATTCTTCAGAGCCTTCAGCTATACTGGCTCCTTTTTGAACCATTGATGTTTAAGTTTTTAAATTTGCAAGTTTTTATATAAGTTTCCCTTTTACTTTTTATTTCAAATAACAAAATTACTTTAAACAACCTCTCCTTAAAAATAAAAGAAACCCCACCTCCCTAACTAGGTACAAGGAGGCCTATCTCCCAGCACTCAGGTAGCTGATGCAAAAGGATCAGCAACATGATGTGATCACCTCTGTCCAAAGCACCTTCAATATGCACATAATTGAATACAAATATGTTGCACACATTAAATATATGCAGTGTTATTCATCAATTTAAACTTTACTTGTCAAATTAAACTCAGTAAACCTGAGGAAATTAGACAATGAACGGTCGGATCATATAATCTCTGTCAAAACTCACTTTTATTTCTTCCTTTTATTCAGAACTAAAGACAAATATATTTTAGTAATTTTCAGAATTATAATTATACCATTTCCCCCTTCTCATTGATCCTACCAATACTTCTTATAGAAACCTTTTTTTCTCTCTCTCAAATTCATGGCGAAATTTTTTTCATTATTCTTTTAAATATTTTTACTTATTTATTTTTTATTACAATTCATTCACTTTGTATCCCTGCTGTAGCACCCCCATCTCTTCATAGTCCCACCTGCTCTCCATAGTATGCTCTTATGCCCCTCCTCTAGTCCCCTGATGGGGGAGGTCCTCCTGCCCTTCTACCTGGCCTTTGCCTATCAGGCCTCATCAAGGCTGGCTGCATCCTCTTCCTCTGCAGCCTGGCAAGGCTGCACCCCCAGGGGGAGGTGATCAAAGAGACAGCCACTGAGTTCATGTAAGAGACAGGCCCTTCTCCCTTATCAGGGAATCCACTTGGAGACTGAGTTTCCTACGGACTATATCTGAGAAGGGGGTCTATGTCCTCTCCAAACATGGTCTTTGGTTGGTGTATTGGTCTTTGCAGGCACCCTTGGGCTCAGATTTTACACACACACACACACACACACACACACACACAACTTTAGACTCATATTTCATTAATTGATCATCTCAAATATCAACAATGAGGTAAGTACAAAAACCGAAATATTGACCCAGAAAAAAAGAAAGGAAGAAATAGGCTGATGAATGGTAAAAGTTAATCCTAACACGGTAACCAAAATCTATTAAAGTTTCAAGGACTTTCTATTGCCACCATACAACCTACATATGTCCAATCATTTTTTGCTTTCTTCATCCCTTAAATAATGCTTATGCATTCAAGCTTTACTTTCAAAATTATAATAACCAACTCCCACATGCCCACCTTTGTAAATATACTTAAATGCACTTCTCAAGTGTGGACATATGCAAAATGTTGCCATGCAGGAAAGAAGCTAAAGAGAGCCTGTGCTGTATACATGGAGGCAGCTTAATAAACAGAGTCCGTTCCCATCAAAGAATTCTTCCCTCCCATGAAGGAGGGATGCTCACTTCAAAGCACAGATGGAGCAGAAAAATGCAGTTGTTACAGAAGTTTGTGGTGCCTCCTGATCTTTATCTTTCTGATGCTGTATTTTATTGGCAGATATATTAGACTCAGTCATTAACAATGAGCACTTCACAGCTGACAACTCTTTTTAAAATTATTAGGTATGAATGTAGGCAACAGTATTTAGACTTACTGTGGTTAATTTCTCCATCTTACATTATGCATTATTCAAAAATTATTAAATTGTAGATTTTCTACAGGACTTTTCCCATAGATTTGAGTTTTTATGCCATAAATTGACAGGATTCCAGTTTTCAGCCTCAGAAGCAACTATACTTTGTAAGAGTGAAGGAGGTTCCATTAAATCCTTGACAATTTGAGTGGTAGGTTAGACTGGTTATTTTAGTTTAAATTTAACCATAGCCTTCTACAAAAGTAAGTTGTTACTTTCTTGTTCTACTTAACAATGAATATGCTTACATAGGTCAAAGAAATATGAGCTGAATTGATGTGTGTCACTCCTGGGTAAAAGTTTAAGTAGGTAAATACAATTACCACCATATCTTCCCCTTCATTTGGTGATCGCTGAAGCAGATATTAAAGTAATTCCATATTAAAGTGATGAACAGCGCGACTCTGCCACGCTGAATATGCAACTATGTCTAGTGATTAAGTTTTTGTTGCCTTAAGCCACTGGCATTTCAAGGTTGGATTTGAACATTAATTAACATTGGTAGCTTTCCTGTTTTTTCTGATACAATAAAATATTGTGTTTTTCACTATTTTCATTCCACATCACAAATATATATATACTTCATCAGGCCCTAGAATTTTGTTTGTAGGTTTGCTTTTGGTTTATAGTATGAAAATACCCCACATATTAGGTATTCCATAAATGCTTGTTGAATTCATGAATCAATAACTTTATTATTAGAAACTTTCTTCATCATAACAGGAATAAAGGTGACATAGAGGACAATGATTTCAGGACCACTTAGGGATTTTGAAAGACTTATAAAAATTCTGATGGTTTCTCAATAAAATAAGTAATATTTACTGAACAAGAGTGCAAGCAAACTTGACAAATAAATAAAAATATATATTTTATTCATATATATATATAAATGACATAAAATAAATGACATATATAGAAATTTATTTAATATAATAAAATATCTAGAAATTAATTATGTTGGTATGTAAGGTTCCAAAATAATTTGATAATGGTAAGAAAATTAAAAATAAATATGAATATATTCTTTCCAAATGAACTGTTCAATGCCATTTTAAACATAATTTTTAAAACTAAACTCTCTGAAGTTTATATTTGTTAGATTTACCTCTCAAAATATTAAAATACTGTATGTCTTAAGTTGCAATTTAGTAACATAGAGGCATTTACCTAAACCATCATTAGAAACATCATTCATTCTCTCCGAAGGGAGAGCATGGTTTCCTTAATAGAACAACATCTGTTCTTTCAGAAGAAAATGACTTCCCTGAGGGACAATTAATAAAAAGTATTGCCACTAAACACAGCTGGTAAATTGTCAATAAAATCTCAACAAATTTAAAAGAAAATAACTGTGGACTTATAAATAATGAAGCAACACAGAATGCAAATGAATTCTTGTATTCCAAAAATTCCTTAACCTGGAATTTTTAATTCTTAATATGCAAGTAAGTTAGCTTTTGTTAACAGCACTTCAATGATTGGAAATAAAAATACTTTGTATAAGTTTTGTAGATATAAATTATAAATTATTGACTTTAATGAACTCTAAAATGGGAAAATGATACAGTGAGGCATGTTTTGGCATAAAGAATGTCTAAGCACAAAATTAAAGCCATTGCTTATTTATTTATTATCTGCCAATATCAATAACATAAACACTGGAGTAGAAAATGAACTTGATCATATTTTAAATACTGACTTCTAGGTTAATTTCTTAGGACTAATTTAATTCTATGACAATCATTGAAAATGGAACAAGAATGTAGAATCCGAAAATGCTGGAAGAAAAATCTGCAGCACTCTAGTAAGAACTGAACACAGAAGAAAAACAGCTAGGGAACTGAGGCTAAAGTTTTGGAGTTGAAACTTGACCTTTTTGACATAATTAAATTAACTACAAAACACCGAGTGGTTCTTGTGCTTTTTCTGTGAATCTGTGTATGTGAGCACAGGCATTCACAGACTCCCATACAGACATGAATGGAGACTAGAACTGAAGTCATCATTGGAAATCATCTATCTATCTATCTATCTATCTATCTATCTATCTATCTATCTATCTATCTATCTCTCTATCTATCTATCATCTATCTACCTGTCTATCTATCTAACTTTAAACATAGTGTAGTCACCAAACGCACATGGGGATCCACATGGGGATTCTTTCTCTGGTCCCCATGTGCTGGATTTAAATAGGTCAAACGCAATATTTTATGTAGATGCTGGGGTTCCAAGTCCCAGTCCTCCTCTTTGTTTGGCAGGTACTACATCTACTAAGCCATAACATCATCTCTAGAATAATGATCCCTTTGGCTCTTTTTCACCTGAACCATAGATTTATTTTATGGGCCAAACAGAGGATCTACAACAGTCTCTTATGTTCCCAGGAGTGTTGTTCATTGGAGGTTATGGTAAAACGTTGCTTGGTTTGAACTTCTATATTAAAGTGAAGAACTCTTTGGTAAGCATATTTATCAATTTCCAAACTTACAACTCTCAGTGCCTGGTGTTCCTAGAGGAAATGATAGCTTTCAGCACATGCCTGTCATTCCAGGGACTCTTAACTGTTACTATTCCTTAGAATCCTTTTCATAGCTCAGTTAAGTTTCTTCTCCTCTGCCCCTGCATCAAACTTCTGCAGAAGTTTATGTACTCACACATATTTATCTGAATAGCATTTTAGAGGATAAATACTGTGTTATATTCATGTGTTTAATAATATTATTCTTCAGAAATTACACATAGTGATAGACAAACATGCATTTTTTAATGAAATAGCTTATAGAAATTTAGAATAACAAAGTTTGTATTTATCATTTTCTTGTATCACCTAACTCCTTAATAATTGCTAGCATGGTAAGAGACTATAAATAGTTATTTTTTTCTTGACTGCAAATGCCTAATTTCTTAGACAATGCATAAGGTAATGTCTCTATTTGTATGATCACAGCATAGTATCGTGTATTGTTAATTTTCATTTTAAACCAATCCATTTTTTTGTCTGTAAGTGTGTGTGAGCCATGTGACTATAAGAAACTGGAGAAATGACCTCAGATTCCCTGAAACTGTAATAATATATAGTTGAGAGTTTTGTGTGAGTGCTGGGAAACAAACCTAGCCCTCTGCAAGAGAAGTAAACACTCTTCAGTGCTAAGCCAGCTCTCCAGCCCACTTCATCATTTATTTTCAGGTAAAAAAAAATTCAGTGTTTCCTAAGTGTTCACAAAATATATCCATCTATTTTTCCTGATCCCCAATGATAGTTCTGTATTGCAGAAAACTGTTATTTTCTCCAGCTCACTGCCAGGTGATTATTAATACATCCTGGTGAGAATTCTTGCCTCTGGACTTTTTTGGTACTATTGAATCCAAGTATACATAGGCATTCTTGAAATTATTCCTTAAGGAGGAGGTCCTCCCCAATCGGTAGACTTGGAAAGGGGCATGGAGGAGATGAGAAAGGGAGGGAGGGTTTGGGAGGGAATGAGGGAGCTGGGTACAGCTGGGATACAGAGTTAATAAAGTATAACTAATAAAAAATAACTAAAGAAAGAAAGAAAAAAGATTAAAAAGAAATTATTCCTTAAGCTTCCAATAACTTTAAGATTCAAATTATGTGTCATAATATGTATTGATTTGATCACATCTAAAAATTAACCTATGATATGGTACAGTTTACATACAAGTGAAATTTTGTCTCTTTTTCTGTGTATTCAAATTTATATATACACAAAAACTTCAGTCTGAAATATCACAGTGTTTCCAAACACTGAATCTTATATATGATATTACTTTTAGTTCTCAACTTAAACATCAATGTCTAACAAAATATTCCTTAATTCTTTTCTCCAGGCCAGCTGCTTCTGGCTTCATGTCATTTATCTAAACAGTTGACACACTGATGTAATTTGTTGACAACTGTTCTTGTGTTATAATCTTAGAGAGTGAATCCTGATTTTTCTATTTCTTTTTTAATATTTCTTCTGACATTGCTCGATCATACTTGCTAAATAAATTACATTTGCTGAGAACAATTGAGAATTGTTTACAATCCACTTTATAATAGCTAATGACTTTTCATTTATGTTTATTTAAGAAGTTAATATTTTAAATTCAGAACTTTTCCAAATCAAAATGAGAAAGTTAGAATGAATAAAACCAAAGCACAGGATTGCAAGTACAGATTCCATTCTTTTATACATGATAGCAATTCTGAAATAATTCAAAACATGGGAACAATCATTCATGTTGCCTATATTTCTTTTTATTGTTTTAAATTTTTTTCAATATTTTTTTAATTTTTAAATAATTTTATATATTCATTTGTATCCCAGCTGTAGCCCTCTCCCTCTTTCCCTACCAATCCTCCCCTCCCTCCCTCATCTCTTCCCTGCCCCCTTCGGAGTCCACTGGGAGGGGGTGCCCTCCTCTTCTTCCTTCTAGCCCTAGCTTATCAGGTATCTTCAGGATGGTTGCAATGTCCTTATCTGTGGCCTAGCAAGGCTGCTCCTCCCTTAGGGGGGAGGGGAAGATCATGAGTTCATGTCAGAAACAATTCCTGTCACCCTTACCAACCCACTTGGATACTGAGCTACCATGAGCTATATCTGAGCAGGAGTTGTAGGCTATATCCATGCATGGTCCTTGGTTGGATAAACAGTCTCATAGAAAACCCCTGTGCTCAGATATATTTGGACCTTGTGGGGCTCTCTGTCCCCTCCAGGATATACTAATTCTTCCTTCCTTCATATGATTCCCTACACTCTGCCAAAGGTTTGCTTATGGGTTTCAGGTTCTGCTTTGATACATGCTAGGTAAAGTCTTTCAGGTGCCTTCTGTGGTAGGCTACTGTCCTGTTACTTGTTTTCTCCTATTTCCATCCCCTTTGTCTTTCTAGATGAGGATTGATCATCTTACCCCTGGACCTCTTTCTTGTTTATCTTCTTTATCTATACCAGGTTCTGGCTATTACAAATAAAGCTGCTACAAAGATGGTTGAGCAAATGTCCTTGTTGTGTACTTGAACATCTTTTGGATATATGCCTACCTATATTTCTTTTTAAAATGTAGAAATTTTTATTATTTAATGCCTTCATATACGTATTACATGTAATGTACCTTAAGTGTTTACCTTAGATCCTGGAAAGATATTTTCAAGATTTACTTTTTCCCCTGTGCTTCTGCCCTATCTTTTCTTGCTACACCTCCACTCCTACTTTCTAAAAGTTTTTCCCATTTATTTATTTAACCACATTACAGCCTGATCCTAGCACTCTCCTTCCTCTCCTCCCAGTTCTACCCTCAACCCTCCCTATCCCCATTCCTCCTTTTCCTTCTTCTCAGAGAAGGGGGGATCCCCAAAGGGTATTAACCCACCCTGGCACCTCAAGTCACAGCAGAACTAGTGCATCTTCTTCTACCTAGTTCACACAAGGCAGCCCAGCTAGGGGAAAGGGATGCAAAGGCAGGTAACAGAGTCATAGAAGTTCCTAATTCAATAGTTAGGTGACCCACATTATGACCAAGATGCACATCTGCTACATATGCATAGGGGGTCTAGGTCTAGTCCATGCATGTTCTTTGGTTGATGGTTCAGTCTATGTGAGCCCCAATGGGCCTAGGGTAGTTTCCTATAAAGGTCTTTGATCCCTCTGGCTCCCTCAATCCTTCCTCCCACTCTTCCACAAAACCCCCGAGCTCAGCCTATTGTTTGGCTGTGGGTCTCTGCATCTGTTTCCATCTGCTGCAGAATGAATCCTCTCAGAAGACAGTTACGTTAGGTTCCTGTCTGCAAGCCTAACAGAGAATTATTAATAGTGTCAGGGGCTAGGTCTCTCCCATGGGGTGAGTCTCAAGTTGCGCCACTCATTGGTTGGCCTTTCCCTCAATCTCTGCTCCATCTTTATTGCAACATGTCTTGTAGGCAAGACAAATACCGGGTCAAAGGTTTTATGAGCCTCTACTCCTACTTTATGTAGTAAGACTCCTTACTCTGAATGTATGGAAAATGTTATTCTTTTTATATAAATAAATGAATTAATGCATGCTACTTTTTGTTTAGTGTGAGAGTTTGTAAATGAGAGAGAGGAACAAAAACCTAGAAAGACAAAGAGAGCTCATATGCATGCCATGGTTTAACAGTGAAGGTCCTATTTCCATTTTAAAGAGACAGTTCCTACTTTCCATCTTTCTAGAGAAGGGTCCC
Source organism: Rhombomys opimus (assembly GCA_010120015.1). Classification (NCBI taxonomy): domain Eukaryota; kingdom Metazoa; phylum Chordata; class Mammalia; order Rodentia; family Muridae; genus Rhombomys; species Rhombomys opimus. The sequence goes on from REGO01000767.1 coordinate 163,453, forward strand.
TAGGGTTTCTGCTGTTTTATTATATATTTTCATAGCAAGTAAGAGACTCCCTTGAGATTCAGAATTCTGGACTTGAACTTTGAAGAACACCGGAGTTTTCAGAGCTTTGGGGACCCATGGAAATCGATCGACTACATTATAAAATAGTTAAGAGACTGTGCAAACCAACGACAGTATTATAGGCGGGATACAAAGTGAATAAATAAATAATTAATAAATAATTTGAAAATGAATGATAAGAACTAAGTCAAGATCAGGTAGAAAGACTGAATAGCCCAATATCTCCCAAGGAAATTGCAGCAGTCATTGACAGTCTCCCCTCCAAAAAAAGCCCTGGACCAGATGGCTTCAGCGCAGAATTATACAAGACCTTCAAAGAAGTGTTAACTCAAATTCTCCTCAAGCTATTCCACAAAATAGAAACAGAAGGAACACTACCAAACTCATTCTATGAAGCCACAGTCACCTTGATACCTAAACCACACATAGATCCAACAAAAAAAGAGAACTTGAGGCCTATCTCTCTTATGAACATTGACGCAAAAATACTCAATAGAATACTTGCAAACCGAATCCAAGAACATATCAAAGATATCATCCACCATGACCACGTAGGCTTCATCCCATGCATGCAAGGGTGGTTCAACATACGGAAATCCATCAATGTAATCCACCACATAAACAAACTGAAGGA
>REGO01000767.1:182874-193611 GCA_010120015.1 Rhombomys opimus
TTTTTTTTTGGATCTTTGTGTGGTTTAGGTATCAGGGAGTTTTAAATACTCCTATAATCCGTGGTTCTCAGTCAGTTAACTGTTTCTTTGCATATCTCAAAGAGACAATGTTTTAGAATGATAAAAAGTTTTCTTCAGTGCTGAACATTTCATCCACCTTAGGAGTTAACCGCTTAATTTCACGGAGGCATCCTAGAAGGTAATTGTTAACCATAATGGGACTCCCTGAAGACACAAGTCTTCTTTTGAAGTGCTCTCCGTTGTCTCTACTCTTAAAGTACAAGAAGAGAAGTAAGCTACAACTCAAGCCAATTTGTGGGTTTAGATCTGCTTTCAAATAGCTGTATCACAGTGTGTTTTGCTGCAGAGTGGTCCCACGACACAGCACACTTTGGTGCCTACTCAAAGGGAGACATTATAGGAATTGAGAATAGATGGTCATTGCTATAGCCTACATATCTGTTCTCTGGTAATGCATTTTAAATCAACTTTCTGAAAAGATTAATAACTCGTAGAATTCCCCTTATTTGATATTTATGAGTCGTGTTACGAGTACCATGTGAGTTTTTTATCAGTGATGTATCACGAAACTAGTCTTACCTTCTTAAGTGATACCCTTCTTGTATCCTTACTTTTATTTGATCAAAGAAAAGGAAAAGAGCAGAATAAGCTGAGCTTACTTTTAAAAGTTTTAATGTCATAACTGGAGCAAAAGCAATCATATTTGGGAAAATAATTTCATTTCCTAATAAATGAAAATTTTAAGAACCAATCCACTCTTCCTATTAGCTTAAATACATAAATCATGTAATATCTTGCATTTTCTAGTACGCATTACAATTCCAATGCTGCTAGCATGGTCTTACTTTGGAGAGTTCTGTTTTATACCTGTCTGTGTAATGAAATACACAGATTTCCCTGGACTAGTAAAATGAACTTTAAGCTTTAATTTTTTTTTTTTTTGAAGCAACTGTAATGGAACAGGATCTGGCAATGCTTGCTGTGATATGTGCAGGTCATGCTCTCCTGAGTGTAGAAGAAATAATTTTAAGATGTAATAGGTTACGATGAACCTTATGCTAAATTAATACTTGTCATATCACTTAAGAAAGGGAACATGATGACAATGATGAAAATCGTTCTTACAGGTTGTGTCATTTTTCTGAACAAATAGTTCACCACATCACAGAAGTTTATGCAATCTTTTCTTCTGTCACTAATTGTAATAAAACCTGACAGGAGATGACAATGCAGCCACTTCTGATGAGAACTGATAGACTAAGATCAGAAAGGAAAGGAGAACCTCCCCTATCAGTGGACTTGGGGAGGGGCATGCATGCAGAAAGGGGAGGTGGGGCGGGGTTGGGAGGGGAGATGGGAGGGGCTTATGGGGGGAAACAAAATGAATAAAGTGTAATTAATAAAAGTTAAATAAAAAATTTAAAAAAAACTAAGTTTCTTAAAACTCTGTTTTTGCCACATGATCTGTATCTCTTTTAACTGAAGCCTTTGTGTGCCTATATCCACAGAACTTTTTAGAGGTTTACTCAGATGAGGAATGAACAGCATACATCTACATGCAAAAGGCAGTTAGGGGAAATCACCCTGAATATGGACTCACAGAAGGTATTGAGGAACATGGTAGGGAGATAAAACATGGTGAGTCCTGAGAAGGAAAGAGAAAACACTTGAGAAAAATGCCACCATAGTAGTCGAGAAGATGCTGTTAAACTCTGCACTTAGTTTGAGTGTCAATCACAGGTTACAGGTGGGCGTAGATGACACTCATGTTTGCCCAAAAGAAAACCACACACACTCCCTCTGTCTCTCTGTCTCTTCTCTGTCGTTTTTCTCACAAACACATAAACACCCACACACATGTTGTCTGGCAAACATACATACCTGTACACATGCATACATTTGTACACACACTTGTACAGCACAGACAGACACATTTCATACATGCTTTTTTATGGTACTCACTAATAAATTATTCAGAAAGATAGAATAACATTAAAATTTAAATCTATTAATTCGGAGAGTGTTTACAGAAACAGTTAAATACAAAACAGTTAATGATATTTTAAAAGAATAATAAGTTAATTTTTATCAAAGAAATATGATAAATTATAATGCGCCCTTGTTTTTATCCAAATCTAACACCCAGCCTTGAAAAACTCAAGTAACTGGCCAAAAACAAAAAAGGTAATATTTGATTAAATGTAGATAATACATAGGGGAATTCATCAAAGACTTAATACATGCTTTCCACAGCCCAAGAGAGCCACATGACAGGCAAGGATAACTGTATGAAGAGTGAAAATCCCAGAAGGCTGGGCCAGTTTAACATCTCTGCAATCTTCCTATATGTGAAATGCAGTTTACTTACGAAAGAATATGTGATGTTCTAGTTTCAGCCATTTTGAATATCAGCAAAGATAAAAGAAAACAGTATTCTGAAAAAACATAGCTAATTAATTTATGAAGCAAAAATTCCTCAGAAAGTGATTAGCAAAATTTAAGACACTGTAATGGTGATATTTTAAGGCCCATAAATGTTCCAAACTAAACATTCTTCTTCATGGTATTTTTTTAAGAGAGGTATGTATAGATACTGTGTGTAGAACATACACCAGGAGGATCATGTAGTGTTCAGAAGAGTACTATGAAGAAGTCTTAGAATGCTGCTGCTGCACATTAGGGCAAGGGAGTAATTGCAAAGAAAAATGGGGCAAGAAATGACGAAAGGTTAAATAAAAATTATCCAATCCAACAACCATTTAATTTTCAGGTGTCTTATGCAGAAAACAGGAACAACTGGGTGTCTTTAGCAATAGATACTCATGTTAGCATGTCAGGAAGCTGGCCTGTAAAGAGTCAGGTGCATGCATAGTTGGTCTATGGTAGAAACCATTTATACTGAATGAAAACTATCCACTATCTGATATGTTCTATAAGGCAGGTGGGAAGAGGAGACATAAGGGGTAAAGAGAAGAAGGGAGGAGAAAGTGAGGGAAAGAATGTGTGTGTGTGTGTGTGTGTGTGTGTGTGTGTGTGTGTGTGTGTTAAACAAATGCAAGAAAACTTACTGAAAAGTACATAATCCAAGTGGAAAAACTGTAATCATTTCAGGAATATATGGAAATAACTTGTAAGTTAATTAAATTAGATGGAGAACGAGTAATATGAGAGCAAAACATCTGGTTGGAAGCATTAGCAAGCTCAGTGGTAATAAAGACAAATGATTTATAGATGCCTGAGCTACATTCATTTGAAACTGTTAACAAATAGCAGCAAGAGGGATTTTACTCAAGTACTGACACTCCTCTGCAGTTACCTGTGGGCAACTCCCCTGTAGGTGCAAACCAGTATTTGTGGTCTCAACAACTTCCTGACAACAAACACATTAGGGACCTGGATCCTAGGATCTATTGTCTGATAGGTGAAGCCAACATGAAAGACTTATCAACTTTTCCTTCCAACCTTTGGTGGTTTGAATAAGACTGCCCCCATAGGCTCATATATTTGAATATGTATCCACCAGGGAGTGGCATTATTTGAAAGGATTAAAAGGATTGGGAGGCATGTATTTATCACAGTGTGCATTGTTTTGCTGGAGGAACGGTGCCACTACTTGTGGGCTTTGAGGTTTTAAAATCCCAAAGCTGGTCTCAAGATTCTCTAGCTGCCTATGGATCAGGATGGAGCTCTCATCTGCTGCTCCAGTGCCTGCCCTCCCCATGCTTACTGGTGATAAGGACTAAACCTCTGAAATCATATGTAACCTCTCATTAAGAGCTTTTCTTTTGTAATAGTTCCCTTCTTCATAGTGTCACTTCACGGAACAGCAGTGACAAAGACATTAACCCTTGATTAGTTAGTTTCTTTTTGTTTTCACTGTTCAACTGAATTTTTCGTCTCACATGTCAGAAACAGTATTGATACCAGCCTCCCATATTTCCTTTTTTGGAAATTCTTTAGTATATGTTTTCATGGATATAAGGGAAGAGAATTCTCAAAACCTTAAACATAGTAGATGCAAGAAATTAACTCTCCCTTGTTTTAGTAACATTTCCACTGTGTAAAAAATCAGGCTTAACATAGTGAAAACTGATTTAATTAGTGAATATTGTTTCAGCAAATGTATGGATGGATAACACAACTTGATAACAATTTGTCTGCTTGAGCAACTAGTTTCTGATGCCAATTATGTTCATGTAACTATGCAAATTAGTATGAAACAAATTCTCCTGACTATTTTCACATATTCCAGTTTCCTGAATAAATTATGGATTTTCATTTTTATCCAAATTGTTATGATACATGAAAAATCTTATACTGGGTGCTTAGAATAGTAAATAAACTTTTTAAATATACTCCACAAAATGTCTGTAAACTCCTATCAGTGACCTTAATCACTGAGACACAGGGTACATGTCATTCCAGGAATTCATGGCTGCCTTTGCTTCCTAACAAAGCTTTATGAAAAGATTACTATTTTATCTTTCCATCCTTCACCTATGAGCAAGGTCTGCTTAAATTCAGAATTCACCTTGAGTTGTATTCTCTTGGGAAGAACAGCTGTTTCTCGGGTTAAGGCAAAACTCCTTTATACATTAGTTTAGTTGTTTACTTACAGTTTCTGAGCCAAGAATGATAACTATTTCTTGTCTGATATCTACTTTAACTTCCATTTTCTTGATTTTTTTTTCACTTGTCTACTCCAGGCTTCTATTGCAGATACTGCTTTTACTTATTTATATCTAAAGTCTATAGGTTTTTCTCATAAAAGTTTCTAACACTTTTTATTTTTTTATGAACTTGACTGATTTGGGAGGCATTGTCCAAACATTCTTTAAGATATACTGGTATTGAGATTGTTCAGGTCAGAGTGAACTGAAGAGTTTTAAAAATTTGTTAGAAAACTGCGGGACCACTGCCTTCAAAATAGGTTAAGTTCTGTACTGTAAATCTGACCTATCATTTTGCTTCTCTAATTCATAATCTAGGATCACTTTTTTCTTTTTTCTGTATTTTTTGTCATTCAGTTTTTTCTTTATTATTATTATATTTACAATTTATTTCCTTTTCATTTCCCCTTCCTGTATTTCCTCCCAGTCCCACCCTCTTTCTCCCACCCCCAGCTCTCTCTCCTAGCCGCTGATAGGGGAAAACCTCTTCCCCTACTGTCTGATCCTAGCGCCTATCAGATCCCATCAGGGCTGCCTGTATCCTCTTCTTCTGGGGACTGGCTAGGTGGCCCCACCAGGGAAAAGTGATCAAGGAGCAGGCAACCAAGTTCATGTCAGAGACTGTCTCTTCTCCCCTTACTAGGAAACCCACATGAACTGTCTAAATTATTTTTATCAATGACTGGAGATCAGGTTAAAATTGTAAAATACATTTGTGGATGTATTTATTTCTGCTTTGCTTTTCAGATTGTGACACATACATTTCAATACTGTGCTCTTAGCTGTAAGAATGTTATTATCTGAAAAATCTTTATTTCTCTGAGACAACTTTTTCCCCTTGTGCTCTTGGCATATTTCCCTTCTTCATCCATGGTACTGTTTTTTGTTTTGACTTCTGTATTTTCTGAAAATAACTCAGATTTTCAATTTTCTTTTGGTACCTGTTGTTCTTTTACTTTTATTTTAGCTATCTCTTCAAACATAATGTTTGTTTCATAAGGAATAAAAATAGAATAATTTTGTTACTTCTTTACATCCTAATACTAATTTAATACAATTTTACTATTTCTTTGAGAATTTCAGATGTGTTCTTTGATTATAATAACACCCCTCAAGTACTCTAAGAACCACTCCACCTACCTTCTACTCAACTTTTTTTTCTCTACCTTAAAAAGAAAACCCATCAAGCCAAATTTGTGTTGGTAAATTATTTCCAATGTGGCCTTGCCCTTAACAATGCTTAACCTGGCACACAATTAAAGAAAACTGTCTTTACTTCTCCATGAATTATTACATGCCAATGGCTCCTCGGCCAGAAGTGGGATTTAATGTTACCCTCCTCATCTCCATGTTAGAGTTTTGTTTGGCTTCTGCTTCTCCTAATCTTCTGAATCCTTCCACAACTGGTGTAAGTTCATAGTCTTAACTGCTATTTTTGTGCCTATGTTTGCTCTGCCAGTCTTTCAGCACAGCCTCCCTCAAAGGCCTTTGAGCCTTGCTATGTTTATGTGTGGCTGGTAGTTCTCCCTTAAAGATGAGCACTTTAGAGTATCTAGTTTCTACATGTAGATGAGTTATGTGTGTATTAATTTCCATCTAGTACAAAAAGGAGCATCTTTGATGAAGCATGAGAGATGCATTCATCTATGGTTTTATAAGGGAAATTCATTATGAGTTGATTTAATTCTTTTCCCTTTAGTAGAAAATAACAGCTGTATATTTTCTTCAAAGTCCTATAGCTCCTTTAGACACAGATTCTTGGCCCTAACAATGACATATTATGGGTTCCATCTCAAGTGCATAAATTCCAGTGGTTGGTCACTCCTATGCTTGTGACTCTGTTGTACTAGTGGACATACCTTGGCAGATCAGTCATTAAAGAGCTCATAATTTTACCCAGCTGTGAGGTATATGGAAAACTGTGGTTTTTAATATATGCTTTGAGAGTATTCATATTTAAGTTATTAATCAATTCTTTTTTTTTAATGTTTTTTTTTGTTTCTTTTTTTTTTAATTTTTATTTTTATCAGTTACATTTTATTTATTCTGTATCCCATCCATGCCCCGAACCCTCATTCCCTCCCAGTCCCTCCCTCCCTCACTCATCACTACTGTGCCCCTTTCCAAGTCCACTGATAGGGGGGGACCTCCCCCCATTCATCTGATCCTGTTTTATCAGGTATCATCATTGAGTTCCTGTTAGAAATAGTCCTTGTTCCCCTCACTTGGGGAAACCAATTGGTTACTGAGCTACCACAGGCTACATCTGAGCAGAGGTTCTAGGTTATATCCATACATGGTCCTTGGTTGAATGTCAGTTTCAGAAAAGACCCTGTGCCCAGATATATTTGGTCTTCGTGGAGCTCCAATCCTTTCCCCATCAGACTAACTCCCCTTCTTTCTTATGATTCCCTGTACTCTGCCAAAGGTTTGGTCATGAGTCTTTGCTTTGAAAACACTGCTAGTTAGAGGCTTTCAGATGCGCTCAGTAGACCCCTGTCATGCGTTCAATGCACATCCCATCTGACTTTCTAAATAATCAATTCTTAAACTTGAAAAATATTCCCACATTTGCTAGCTCAGATCCTAATTCAGTACATTATAGGGTGTTCATTTTACTTTCATGTAAATGATACCCTTACTAACAGATTTGATATTAGAATGTAAGTGTGGGCCTGAAGGGAAGGCTCAGCAGTTGACAGTACTTTATGTTCCTGTGGAAAACCCACATTCTAGATTCTAGCATCCGCATAAAAGAGCTCACAAATGTCTGAAACTATTACTCCTGAGGCATTTGATCAAATCTGGCATCCAATAGCAGAGTTGGTGCACAAAAACCCAAACCCACACATACACACATGCAAAAATTTTCATGCATAGTATTAATAAAAATCTATCTGTTCTTAATTACTGGGTAATATTCCATTGTGTAAATGTACCACAATTTCTGTATCTATTTCTCAGTTGAGGAAACTCTGGGTTGTTTCCGGATTCTGGCCATTATGAATAAAGCTGCTATGAACATGGTCAAGCAAATGTCTTTGTTGTATACTAGAGCATATTTTGGATGTATGCCTAGGAGTGGTATAGCTGGATCTTGAGAAAGCACTATTCATAGTTTTCTGAGAAAGCACAAGATTGAGTTCCAAAGTGATTGACAAGTTTACATTCCCACCAGCATTGGAGGAGGGGTCCCCTTTCTCCATATCCTCTCCAGCATGTATTGTCACTTGAGTTTTTGATCTTAACCATTCTGATGGGTATTAGGTGAAATCTCAGGGTCATTCTGATTTGCATTTCCCTGATGACTAAGGGATTTGAACATTTTTTTTAAGTGTTTCTCTGCCATTCGATATTCCTCTATTGTAAATTCTCTGTTTAGCTCTGTACCCCATTTTTTTAAATTGGATTACTTGATTTGTTGCCTTTTGACTTTTTGAGTTCTTAATACATTCTGGATGTTACCCCTCTGTCAGATATAGGGTTGGTGAAGATCCTTTCCCAGTCTGTAGCCTGGCTTTTTGTTCTGATGACAGTGTCCTTTGCTTTACAGAAGCTTTACAAGGAAATCATGAAATTTGCAGGCAAATGGTGGGAACTAGAAAAGATCATCCTGAGTGAGGTATCCTAAAAGCAGAAAGACACACATGGTATATGCTCACTTATAAGTAGATATTGAGACATACAACATAGGATAAACTTACTAAAATCTGTACACCTAAAGAAGCTAAGCAAGAAGGAGGACCCTGGGTAAGGTGCTCAGTCCTCATTCAGACAGGCAAATGGAACAGACATCAGGAGAGGGAGAAAACAGAGTAGAAGTCAGGAGTCTACCACAGAGGGATTATGAAAGACTCTAGGCAGTAGGCTATTAAAGCAGATGCTCAGACTCATAGTCAAATTTGGGCAGAGTACAGGGAATCTTATAAATGAAGAGGGAGATAGAAAGACCTGGAGGAGACAGGAGCTCCACAAGGAGAAGAACAGAACCAAAAAATCTGGGCCGACCAGTCATCTTTTCTGAGACTGGTCAAAGACCATGGATGGAGATAATTTAGAACCACTGCACAGATGTAGTTTATGGCAGTTCAGTCTCCAAGTGGGTTGCCTAGTAATGGGAACAAGGACTGTCCCTGACATGAACTCAGTGGCTGGCTCTTTGATCATCTCTCCTGATAGGGGAACAGCCTTACCAGGCCACAGAGAAAGACAATGCAGCCAGTCTTGATGAGACCTGATAAGCTGGGGTTAGAAGTAAGGTGAGGAGGACATCCCCTTTCAATGTACTTAAGGAGGAGCAATGGAGAAGATGAGGGAGGGTGGGATTGGAACAGGATGAGAAAGGGGGTCACAGCTGGGATACAAAGTGAATAAACTACTTAATAAAAAATGAATACATTTAAAACAAAACAAACAAAAATAATCTATTTGTTCTTACTTTTTTCTGACCTTGCCATTGACATTCTGTGGATGTCAGTCTTACTTTAATTCCATCCTCTGATAATTTACAATCCTGTGTCATATGTAAATTTGATTAAAAACATGATTATTTTTTATTGTGATAATTTTAAGTAGACTGTTTTATCTTTTAAAAATTATAACAAATATCATTGATGACCCGTACAAGACAATAAGAATAGATATTCCATTTTTCTTGCTCATGTAACTAACATGTTACATAAAACCAGTTAGGATTGTATACCTGTAGCTCCTAAGTCCTAAAATTCCACTAATATTTAAGTTTTACTTGTCTTAAATAATAACCCATGTATAATATACCACCTTACGTCTTTTTTTTTTAAGATACTTCATCAGCCACTATTATTATAACATCCCTTAAAGAAGCTGTTTAATGTAGAAGTGAGGTAATGTGTTGCAGTCTTAAAAATAAGTTACAAGTTTTCTGTCTGTGCTTCTTCCCTCTCTACTCTAGCTTTATTTGTGAATCCTTTCTGAGGCAGAAGAGGTGCTAGGCACCTCTTTTCCTGACAAATACTCTGATGAGTTTTGTAGTTCTTGAGCAATAGGCTTTTGTTACAGAAGAGACACTAATTCTGATTTTACATTATTGTAATTTAATTTATTCTACCAAAAACATGAAAAAAGCTAATTTAATCTCTTAACTACAAGAGATATACAGAACCTGGATTCAATTCCAAGCACTCACATGGCAGCTCAAAACTGTCTGTAATCTGAAGTTACCAGACACACTCATAATGCAGGCATACCAGCAGGCAAAATATCCATTCACGTATGAAAAATAAATAAAGTGAAATGATAAAGTTATGTCTAAAACTTATAACATATTTTATATTGTATGATGTAATAATTCTCTATGAATTAATGAGATGTGTATGTGTATGCATATGTACATGCACGTATATATGTGTACACACACAGAAATAAACAGAGAAAGAGAGAGAGAATAGTTTAGTTATATAAAATTGAATGGATTTTGTACTGACAAGTTCTTTATCACTTTAGAACAATTTTTCCCCCAAAGAGGGTAGAGTTTTGCTTTATCATTCTTGGAACTCAATCTCTGAATAGTTTGTATTTTGATTAATGAGAACAATCAACCAAACTGTCTCCCCAGCTCCCTAATTCAAAAATACAATTACTAAATATGGATTTTTCAACTTACAGGGAAGGCAAGTGTATATTGAAGAGGATCCAGCACAAAAATTTGAATATGACAATATCAGGAAATAAGAAAACCACATCATGTGGCATGTACACAGGTTCATATTCATAAAGCAAAACAAGCGAAGAAGTAAAGTTCTGGATTTAGTAGGAATGTGTTTATCATCACTGTGGGACAAAAGAAGGAACAATAAACCTTGAAAGTTAAGGGTTCTGTTTGCAGTAAAGACAGTTAAGATTTAGTTCCTGTTTGTCCAGTGTTCAATCCTTGCTTTTACCCTAGAACTTCCGCTCAGATGTAGCCTGTGGTAGCTCAGTAACCAATTGGTTTCCCAAAGTGAGGGGAACAAGGACTATTTCTAACAGGAACTCAATGAAGATACCTGATAAAACAGGATCAGAT
>REGO01000767.1:208971-239542 GCA_010120015.1 Rhombomys opimus
GATAGACTAAGATCAGAAAGAAGGAGAGGAGGACCTCCCCTATCAGTGGACTTGGGGAGGGGCATGCATGCAGAAAGGGCTGGGGGGAGTGTGGGACTGGGAGGGGAGGAGGGAGGGGCTTATGGGGGGATACAAAATGAATAAAGTGTAATTAATAAAAGTTAAAAAAAAGAAAAAAAGAAGTTGATGTTATCTAATTATTCCAGTAAATGTTTAATAATAATTAATATTAGTATTAAATATTTGTGTAATTTCTTTGGGCTTAAAGATAAATTATATTCAATCAATTTTCCAGACATATGTTGGAAAATTATTAATCTTTGCAATCAAAGAAATTTATTAGTCCTTCTATATGAGAAAATGTGTCTGAGCTCTTCTGGGAAACCTACGCATTCATATTGAAAAACCTATAAATGAGAGGAAGTCATATCTGAGTGTTTTGCACAGAAATATTCTGAATATTTTTGAAATAAGATCCATGAACAACTGTTTTCCAAATGCAAACCAGAATGTAGTATATTGTCTTTTGCTAGATTCCTAAAAATATATTGAATAAGACTCTTTAATGCTATAGAATGTAAATCTAGTTTTATTCTTATTTGTTTCCCTCCAACAACTGGAAAGCTTTAAAATCTTCAAGGTGATGTGTCCTTTTGTATGCTAATAGGTTGGCTCCTGGCTGACAGGACATAGATCATCCCATATGGAGTTTTTCAATGGGAAAGGAACACTGTGGACATACTTAGAACTTTCAGTTCCAACCTCAAGGGAGGGAAGAACAGGTACTACTGGAATTTTCACCAATGGTTTAATCGGTCACCCATCAATATAATTATGTGTCTGTGCAAATCCCCCCAAAAGACTAAGTTTAGAGATTTTAGACTTCCAAATAAGTGGAGGTTACTAGATATTGGTATGTCTGGAGAAAATAGGAAGTCTGTATTCGCTCCACATTCTTTACCTTATGGATTCTTGATGATAATTTTTGTGATATACATTTAAAATTTTTAATTAATTAATTAATTTATTTATTTATTACAATCTATTCACCTTGTATCCCCACTGCAACCCCCTCCCTTGTCTCCTGCCAGTCCCACTCACAATCCCTCTTCTTCCCCTATACCCTTTCCCTAGTCCCCTGAAGGGCAGTCCTCCTCCTCTTCTAGCTGACCCTAGCTTATCAGGTTTCATCAAGGCTGGCTGCATCATCTTCCTCTGTGGCCTGGCAAGGCTGCATTCCCCCCCCTCCCCGTAGGAGGTGATCAAAGAGCAGGCCAGTGATATATCTTTTAATAAAGCAGTAAGTATAAATAGTTGCATCTTTGAACCCTATGAGTTGCTGACAACTGACTGAACCCAAGAGAGTTCCTGTGTGAAACCCTGTTGGGAGTAGGCTATTTATATTTTGGCACATTCACAATTATACACCTACCCACATGTTCCTTTCTAGATTCCGAAATTCTTCAAGGACAGAGGAATTTTGCATGACACTGAATTTTAGGCCAGTCATAAATAGCCATAATTTTTACCACACTTAAGTAATGTCAGAGTAGTCTTGAAATAGAGTAAAATCCATTGTTCTAAGTAAAATACCATTGTTCTAAGGTGAGAAAATCCATACCATTGTTCTAAGGTGAGAATTCTAAGAGAGATGCACATGAAGCCTTGATTATTTAAGAGTGGCCCTCATGCTAATCATTCCACCTAGCATGTAATACTCTTTCTAATTTCTAAACAAGAGTGCATAGACTTTGACAACTCACATTTGATGTTTCCTCCTTATTGGTTCTTTTTCTCATGCCATTGTATTAGGCTGAGTATATGTGTAATTAGTCCAGCTGAGAAAAGACTGTCTAAGCCTAATTCCATATGTTCAACTAGACAGATTATTGTAAATCACTAACCCAAGCCTTCAACATAAAAAAAATTGATTTTAAAAATAACAAAACATCTTTGTTATTTTAAAAATAAGGTTATTTTCATACAGTATATTTTGACCACAGTTTCCCTCCCTTATCTTCTCTCAGATCCTCCTCAACTCTCCACCCTTATGAGTTTATGCTTTATTTCTCTCAGTTACCATTTTCTGGGTTACTTCATATGCAACTTAGCTTTTGAGACTTTTCAACAAGACATTGTAACAAACAGAAAAGTAATCAAGAGATAAACCACCAGACCATGAAAACTACGTTATGTATGAAGTGAGCAAGAAAACTGAAGCTGTGTTCTGGTCACTGTGCCTTAATACCCTTGGGGGTGCAGATGGTTGTTTCCCATATAACAACCTTTAAGACACAGAGCCGTTTTTCCACACTTATACATTAGCAAATAGTTTTACATCCTCAAATTATTCTGGCTTGAGTACAGTGTCATTGGCACAGTGGTTTTAATCTCTGTTTTGTGGGCTACTCTAGAGAAACAAGAGCAAATAGTACCCAAAGGGGACTGGAGAAATATCTCAGTCATGGAGACTGTACATTGCTCTTCTGAAAGGTCTTGGGTTCAGCTCTCAGCATCAAATGATTACTCACAACCGACATCTCTAACTCCAGTTACAGGAAATCCCACATCCCCCTTGTAGCTTCCCAGGGCACTACACACGTGTAGTGCAATTACTTATAGGCATGAAAAAAATACAATCTGATAAAAAAACAAAATCTCTAAAAGAAAGTTGCAACAAACCATGACTGGGAAGAAAAGGGGCACTATCTTATAATTTTGATATGCCACATACCTTATACACTTTAATAAAACATACTTAAAATCCACAATATATATATTCTATTGTGCTGTTATCCTTTTTGGCAGAACATACTTTAATATCTGCTTGGAGCACTTTCTTTTATTTTCTTTAATAAGTAAAAATCTGCTTAAAATATGTAAAATGAATTCATTCCATATCTATGAGAAATGTACTGATGGAAAGATCTCTTCTGCTGTTAACCCCTTCATCATGCTGGCAGGATGAGTGACAACACTGTGGAGCCATGATCTAGATACTGAGATGGATTTGGGCAGCCTTATTTATCATCTTGTCTTCTATATCTCTTCACTCATACTGAGGTTGGTATTATTTCTGTTTCTTTGTTTTTGTTTTCTTTTCTTTTGTCTAAAATATATTCTGATTCTCATAAATATGTTTGGAAGAATGGCTATGGAGAATGCATGCATAAACAGAGAAAGATAGAGAGGGGAAGAGAGAGAGAAGAGAAAAACATACATTTGCTGTGATGTTTTGCTCTTTTTCTGTAATTGCCTTTTCTTCAATGAATGAGCTGTAGTTCTAGAAATTGAATGAATTGAGAGGAAACCCACAATTTTATATTGAAGTACTTGAAAGCCAACTTTGATTCATTAGCTATTAAACAGTCCTATTATACAGGTTAGTAAACTCTCTTACTAGTCATCCTTCCCATCAATAGGAACCTCATGTCTATCAGCCTTCCTGCTTGTTACAATCAAATACATCTCTTCTATCGTCATCATTTCTAACTCTGACTGTGGTGTTCTAGAATCTTACAACCCTAATCCACCCTTTGCAAATCAGTTCTGTAATACTCCTGTCAGCAATCTTGTTCTACAAAAGAAAAAAAAACTCTTTCTTTAAAGACTAGTAGCTGGTTTTATTTTTGTTTTTTAAATTACGCTGTTTTTTTTTATTGTATAGAAAAAAATGTTCTTGGTCACTCAGACAAAGAAAAAATAATCTAAAATTCTCCTAATTTTATGTAACATATTCTTATCCCAAATTCTTTGTCCTGTTTTCTGCACACACCCTCTTATATTACTCTATTAGTTTTGGCTTCAAGGTCTTTCTGGTTTCTGGTCTGTTCTTCCTGAAATATTGCCTGGTGGAAAAATGCTGAAATCTGATTCTTGCTTTGAATCTAGGGCATTTCAGTACTGTGAGGGCAGATTTTTCGGAGAGCAACTATCAGTATCTGACATATTTTTATTAGTAGAGGAGCTGGCAATTTATCTATGCATTCAGACTTTCCTATACTAATGTAAGAGTTTTAGAGTTCAAGGTTCTCAAACTTTTCCAGGAAAATCTTCGTGCTCAAGGAGTCAGACCTGAGAGACTCTGTCAGAACTGAGACTTTCGTGAAAATCTGTCAGAACATTGTTTATGCTTCATCTTCATTTACAACCTGAAAATCAGTCCTTATATGAAAGTATTAATGAATAGAATATAGGAGTGTTTTAAATCCTCTCAGAAAAAAATAACTGGCTTTCATAAAGCCAGTTTTCACAGAATTTGCTGACTTTGTTTCTAATTAAATTGACCTTACTGTTTTTTTTTTCTTTGACTGTATCAATGATACTTAAAAACAACTTTCAGCCTACACAACATAGTGTCTATCATATCCACTATCTTTCAAATGCACAAAAGTTTATGTCAGCTCAATGTTTTCTTTCTAGATTCCAATCAATTTTTAGGATACAAAAATATCTTTTAATGACTTTTCTGCAACCACATGTCAGCACTAAAGCCATCCACTTACAAACAGAGCAGTTGCTTGTCACCTTGTGGGAAAGCAATTCAATCCAAGTACCTCTCCTTGAGTGTTTATTTCTATAAATATTTTCTATAAGAGATATAAATTAGGTTTGCATTTTCTAAAAGCAGATTCTAATTTAAAAAGGAAGGTACATAATTAAATAACATAATGTGAAATGACAAAGAGATAATCAGGTGCTGTTAGTCTTGTTCTTACAGTTTTAAGTTATCCAACATTTTGTAAACCAGGAGAACAGACCAGGGACATGGCGCAGTTCAGAAACAGTTGCCGCAAAGCTCAAGTTCAATCCTGGAACCCACACCCTGAGATGGATCTTACTACCTGTGTTGTATTGTCCTTTACCATTCATAGGTGCACACTGCAAATATGCCAATACACACAAACACACACAGTACACTAACTAAGCTTCAATGTTATGTCTGGGAATCGATGACTGAAGATGTCTCCCGGTGCCTACCTCAGATCTTTCTGATAAAAGAGCAGCTGAGGGAGACACTGGCACTGACAGACCATCCTAGGTGAAGAAAGGTCATGCCTCTCAACCAGTGTCATTAATTTGTGGTACGAACCACAAGCTTGAGAGAGTCTGTATGGAGTCCTTTAAGATGGTTTGAGGGCATAGAATTGTGCTTTTGTAACCTTGCAGACAGTATGCAACCACAGATGGGATAAACTCCAGGTTAACATGTCAAAATAATTTGAACAGTGGTAACAAATTAGCTTCTGTAGCATACTAATATTTCTGACTTTCTCAATAAATAGCTACATATTTGTCACTAAAAAAAAAAGTAAGGTACATATTTCCTTTTTTTGGAGAAACAGAAAACAAACAAACAAAAAAACTCACAGGGGAAATTGATATGATACAGACAAAGAAGGTAAAGTTATTTAAAGTTATTTATGGTTGTGACAAGCTTAGCCCCGTGAGAAACAGCGATTTCACTGGTGTTATTGCTGACACCACATAAAAGACAAAAAGTAATCCTTAGGATGCCTGGTAAGACAGCAAGGAAGCATTTGTATTAGTATGTTAATAGAACCACAGGGCTCCGGCGATACTAATTAAATTCTCGTGCTCTTTCATTTTTAGAGGAAAGAGATCACCTCTGACTTTATTTTTTTGAGAATTTTATACATTAAAACCGCGATTGCATCATTTCTGCTATATTTTCTCCTGCCTTCAACATCTCCCACCTCCCTCTCACTCTCTCAATTTCATGAAATGCCAGGTGACATCCTAGTAGCTGTTCAGGAGACAGACCTTAGGTTTAATCCTCAAATTTCTGCCCTAGTGAAGCATGCCTGCAGATGAACCCAAATCCCACAACACTCCACAGTATTTTCACCAGAGGGAGCAAGTGTTCAAACATAGAAACCTTTGAGGAACACCTTACTTAAGCACTCAAGACTTAATTTTTTCTAGTGCAAAAGGAGTTGTTTCTACTCCAATATCAGATAAACAGCTGTGGTAATTGTTGGAATTCTTACACACACCTGCAAAGGCCACACTTGCTGATACTCTCACAAGCACAGCTACAAAACAATCTCACAGATGTCCACGAGTGTGTCTGAAGAATAAAATGCTATGGTAGAGTCATGTGTACTTCTTGAAACAATTTAGATGATACTCTGCTACAGATCATTTATATATTTTAATGTGTGGATGTAAAGTAAATGTTTTAAAATATCTTTACTGATCATAGGTTTTAATAAATTACTTTTAGTAAATCCTTGGGAACTTTATATATGTATACACAATATTTTGATAATATTTTCCATATGTTTGTCATGAGGTTATCTAATTCTGAAATGACTGGATATTCTTAGACATGACTCACATTTTGATAATGATCAAATAATGGCTTTAAAAGATAAAACTCTAGATTATATACTGCTTTTAATTACCATTTTGTATTGAGACATCAATCTAAAAAAATCAATTCCCTAATTTTTTTTTCTTTTTCTATTATTATTTATATTATTATCATTATTATTTACAGTTTATTTTCTTCATATCCCAGTTGTAGTCCCTCCTTCATCTATATAACAAAATTGTTCCTGTCTCTGCTTCTATATTAGGCAACTCTGAAACTATGCAATCTATCAGTGTCTTAATTTTTTTTCTGTTTCTGTTACAAACACTATGATCAAAAACAACTTGGGGATGAAATGGTCTATTTGGTTTAGAAGTTCTGAGTACAGCTGATCATTGACTGAGGTCAGAGCAGCAACTCAAGCTGGAATAGATGAAGAAGCATTGGCAAAAGCTGCTCAGTAGACTATTCCCTACAGCTTGCTGTCTTACAAAACCCATGACCACCAGCCTAGCATGGTACTACTCACATTGGGACTGACCCTTCCACAACAATTATTATCCAGGACTTTGCCCCTGAAAATGTGACATAGGACAGTCTAATGGAAATAATTATTAGTTGGGGATTCTTCTAAATAGAAATGTCCAGACTGAATCAATTAGACAAAAAACAATGAACCAGGATAATCATTTCCATAATTAAAATGTAATTTGTTCATTTACAAAATCAATATGCCCTATTTTTTTTTGCTTTAGATTATATGGTAATCTCATTATTTATTTTGCTAATTAATATTTTTTGAATTTGTCCTAAGAGTCTGAAATGCTAGATTCCACATGTTTTTTTTACATACCTTTAATGTTCCATTGGTTTCTGACTTTATTTCTTCCACAGGACACCTTCTGGAAAGTGTTTTCTTCATCCCCACCATCAAATTGGACATTTTATCCAAAACGCCCTGAGAAGCAGATATTAGTATTTAAAATAAGGGATCAAATTCAGCTTATGTTAATTGTTATTAGGTTAACTCTTCTTGAAGTTCTCTTATGAACACAGAAAACACACAGGCATCACATACACACACACACGCATACACACGCATACACACCACTAGAGTTTTATTCAAATGAATGCTGTCTGAAAATGTTTTCTGTCATCATTTCAAGACACATTATTATAGTTATTGTTGTCTTCTTTTATGAATTTCTTCAGGTATGTCAAATATAAGTTTTCTCCATAGACCTCACAGAGCCTTGTCTCTATGCACTTGCAACTATGCTATGTCTCATAATTATAATGAGAATATCAGCCAAAGTGAAAATATGGCTTCATTTGACTTTCAATCAACATATGAATTTTGGAGAAAATAGTTGTTTCTACAATTCACTGTAGTGGGTACTCTGTCTATTCAAAAATCCTCAGAACAGGAAAAGAAGATGGAAAGATCTCCCATGCTCACAGATTGGTAAGATTAACAGAGTAAAGATGGTCCTAGTAGGAAAAGCAGTCCAGAGATTCAATGCAATTCCAATCAAAATACGAATGCAATTCTTTACAGACTGTGAAAAAAGAATTCTTAACTTCATATGAAAATAGTAAATGGGATCTCATAAAACTGAAAATCTTCTGTAAAGCAAAGTACACTGTCATTAGAAAAAACAACAGCCTACAGACTGGAAAAAGATCTTCACCAACCCTCTATCCAACAAAAGATTAATGTCCAAAATATATAAAGAACTCAACAAATTAAACACCAGCAAACAATTTTAATAATACAATTTAAAAATGGAGTATGGAGCTAGTCTCAGCAGAGGACTCTCTAATGGCTGAGAAGCACTGAAAGAAAGCATCTTATACATGTCAGAATGACTAAGATCAGAAACTCATGTGACAACACATGCTGGTGAGGAAGTGGAGAAAGAGGAACCCTCCTCCATTGCTGGTGGGAGTGTAAACTTGTACAAACATTTAGAAATCAATCTGGCACTTTCTCAGAAAATTGGGAATAGCTCTACCTCAAGACCCAGCTACAACACTCCTGAGCATATACCCAAAAGATGCTCTACCATACAACAAGGACACTTGCTCAACCATGTTCATAGCAGCTTTATTCATCATAGCCAGAAACTGGAAACAACTGAAATGTCCCTCAACTGAAGAATGGATAAAGACAATGTGATACATTTACACAATAGACTACTACTCAGCTATGAAAAACAAGGATATCGTGAAATTTTCAGTCAAATGGTTGGAACTTGAAAGATCATCCTGAGTAAGCTAACCCAGACACAGAAAGACATACATGGTATGTACTTACTTATAAGCAGATACTACGCATTTTTATAGGGTAACCATACTACAATTCACAGACCCCAAGAAGCTAAGTAACAAATAGGGCCTAAGGGAAGATGATTAAGTCTGACCCAGAGAGGGAAGTAGAATAGACAGCAAAAGTGGATGAAGATGAAGAACAGGGTAGGAGAGAGTGTGTGGAGGGAAATGTGGGTGGGGATCATATATGTGAAGAGCATGGGTAGGTGGTCAGAGGGCTTGGGGAGAGAAGAGATTCTAATGGATAGGGCATCACTGAGACAAGCTAGAGACCTACAACAAGTAGACTTCTGGGAGAATATGGGAATAGCTTCAGCTAAAACTCCTTGAAGTGGAGGTCATGGATACTGGAAAAGCCGTCTTCTAGTGGAGGGAGGGAAACACCAAACCACCCAACCAAAACACCAGAACTTTGACCCCAAAGTTAGAACAGCAGTTGAGGGAATGTGCAACCAATACCTGGCTCAACCTGAGACCTGTCCCATGTGAGAGAGACATCCCCTGACACAATTAATACTACCCTGCTATGCTTGCAGATAGGATAGTTGTCTAGCATAGCCTCTAAGAGGCTCCACCCAGCAGTGGATGGAAACAGATGCTGAGACTCACAGCAAAACATTGAGAAGAATGCAGGGAGTCAAGTGGAAGAGTAGGAGATAAACAGAAGGACCTGATGGGTACAGGAGCTCCACAAGAAGATCAAAAGAGCCAACTTACTTGGGCGCAGGCTGACTTTTCTCCAAAAGAAGAAACCAACCAAGAACTATGAAGGGACTGGACCTATACCCTCTACACATATGTAGCTTATGGGCAGCTCAGGCTTCATGTGGGTTCCCCAGTAAGAGGAGCAGGGTCTATCTCTGACATGGACACTGTTACCTGTTTTTAGACCACTTTATTCTGGTGGGGCCCCCTTGCCCATCCTCAGTGGAAGAGGATGCACTCAATCTTGATGGGACTTTATTTTCCTCGGCGATTTGATGGGGTGAGGGCTCCCTTTTTCTGAGAAGTAGGGGAGGAGACATAGAGGGAAGAGAGAGGGAGGGAGAACCAGAAGGAGAAGAAGGAAGGGGTTATGATCAGGATGTAAAATGAATGAATTAAAAAATAATAAAATAATAAAATGAGAATGAGCATTAAAAAAACAAGATGTTCTTACTGTGAAGAAAAAAATATTCCAAATCTATAATTTAAGATGAATTTAACAGAATTTTTAACCTAAATCTCACTCTGAAAAATAATTTTAAAGCTGTGAGACAACATTGTATATAATATTTTAATATCACAAATTTACCTCATAAAATGTTATAGTTTATATTGTAAATAGCTATATTTTAGTACATAAATTGTTTTATATATTCTTATATTCATCACTTTAATTGGAAACAGAAAAGAATTATTTCATTTTCTTTTCTCAGCAGCAAGGCTTCTTAAGCCAAAGATCATAATTTTAATAATACTTATTTATTTTATGGTAAAGGTTATAAAGTTACACCAATAAAATCAGTGACAATTAGAATTTTGGGACTGCATAATTATTAAAGCAAAGAAATATATTAGCATATTTTATTTGTCCATAGCTCTTTGTATGCCACACATTTTGGAGCCTTCGATCATTTTTCAGTATTGAATATATTACACTAAATTTATTAGTGAGTGTGTGTGTGTGTTTGTGTACCAGCATGAATTTGTATATCAGAGAACATCATGTAAGAATCAGTTCTCTCCTACCAATATTTGGGTTCTTGGATCAAATGAAGGTCATCAGACTGGTCTGAAGTTCCATTGCCCATTGACCCATCTTACCAGTACAAAGATTGGTTCTTCAATAAAAATGAGTATGTTATTATAATGTGAAGAAAGCAAGGGTAATATTTCTAAGCATTTTACTATATGGTTTTAACCTTTTTCTTCCTGGCATCTCTTATATATCTGCATCTGTCACACCATTCAGTCATCTTCACTTTATGTTTGAGATAGATGATGAAACAAACTGGACTTTCATTAAGGTTACAAATTTAGGAAGCTAATGTATAGGAACAGCCTCTGCTTCTCTGCTCTGTTAAAAAAAAAAAGAAAGAAAGAAAGCAAACAGGAAAGAAAAGCTGACAGAATTTCAACAGTGTCAATCAAACCAAAACTGCAAAGTGGATAAGCTGGAGGCAATGTCATTCCTGGCAAGCTGACAGTTCCTCCAGATCTTGATGGAAATCACTTTGCATCCATGCAAGTTGCAGAAGTTGATGTATGACAGCTGATTTGTACAAGTAACTAAAGCAGTCATTTGGAGGAATGGGAACATATTAAAGACTAAGGAACAAGCAGCCTACAAGGAAAGGTGATGGACATCCAATTTCCCCTGCACCAACTGTAAGCTCCCCTTCTTGCAGTTATTTCCTCTCTTACATTTCAAATTGACTGAAGGGATAACCGTTTAGTTGTTTATTATATCTGAAGATCAGAAATTTCTGTCTCATTATATGTACGCTATAAAAACAAAACTTTGAATATGGATTATATATGCTGGGCAATAAGTTTTTTTTTAATTGGATGAAAAAATTACTATGTCATTGTATTCGATTGTGAATTCAGTGAGCAGAAATTTTGCTATGATTTCACCTGGATTTAAAACATGTAATAAAAATACTGAATGAAAAACTAGTTTTTGTCAATGGTGTTAAAAACCTATAGCCAAGGTGATCCATAATTATCTTTTACAGATCTATCCTCTTCATTGTGGAAATAATCATATTTTGGAATTACAGTTTACATATTAATATTCTAATTTAATTTGGTGGAGAATGTGCATGTAAATATGTATCTATGTGTTGGGACTTCTTCGTTGGTCAGATTAAGAAGTAAAATTACCTATCAAACAAAGGATGGAAAGGTTCACAGAACTGGATTATTGATTAAATCAGAATAAGAGGAAACAGCCAAAAGTCACTGTTTGGATTAAGTATCTAGATTAACACTTATGTATTCCATTTTTAAGGAAAATAATTGTCACTAACTTTGAAGTTATTTTTGGATATTATTCCTATTATTATTACTTCCTCCTTCTAGTATGAACTCCTGATTTTGCTTTCTCTAGTAAATAAAATTATTTGAAGAACATACAGTTGAATTTTTCAAAAATATGTTGGAACTGTGAAGAATGTAAGTCTACAGATAAATGTAGTGTTCATTACATGGAAAGGTGGATAGTGGTGCACACATGTGTCATAGAAACAAAGCTGGCTTCATTTTATCAAAACAGAACAAAAGAAGTGACAGGAAGTGTGTCAGAAGGGCAAAGCAACAAAGAAAGAAGATTCTCTTTGTGGCAAGAAAATAATGATGAGTCTTCACTCAGTAACTAATTGAAATGATGCTTTGCAATAAAAAGATGTTGTAGAAGAGTGAGTTTTGAGGCCAAGAGAGCTGTAATCCCAGTACTTGTCAGATGGATGAGGACTGCTGTGAGACTGAGGCCAGCCTCAGCTAAGAGTATGGCACTCTCTCACCTACTGACCACAGAGGGCTATTTCTTTTTTAGTTTATTTACTTTACATCCCAAGGGAGCTCCCTCCCCCTCCTTCTGCCTTCCCTTCTCTCTTTCCCCCCAGAAAAGGGGAGCTTCCTCTATATCAGCCCTCTCCAGCACATGGTCACATCAGGGCTGAGGCAAGGCAAGGCAGCCCTGCCACGGGGAAATGATCCAAAAGTAGGCAATAGAGTCCATGTTAGAAATAACCACCCTCCTCCACTAGATAGAATCTCGCCAGGCTACCCACATGAAGACCAAGCCACCCATTGACCACATTTGTGCAAGGTCCTAGGTCCAGACCATGCATGCTCCTTAGTTGTCTCAGTCTCTGTAAATCCCCTTAAGTTCGCTGTGTGTGTTGGTCTTCATGTGAGGTTCCTATACCCTCTAGTTCCTTCTGGCTTTCTCCCAACACTGCCGCAGAACTCTCGGAGCTCTGCTCCATGCGTGGCTGCCAGTCCCACCATCCGTCTGGGAGGCTGGCTGGAGCCTCCCACAGGAGAGCCAAGTTAAGCTCCTGTCTGCAAACACAGCAGCACATCTTTAAAAGAGTCAGCGGCTGGCTCTCTACAGTGATGTGGGTCTAAGGTTGGGCCAATTATTGTTTGGACTTTCCCTTAATTTTTGTTCCCTCGTTACCACTGCACTTGTAAGCAATGCATTTTTTAGATCAAAGGTCTTGTTAGTGGGCTGTTGTTCCCCTCCTTCCACTACTTCAGTCTTCATGTCCTACCCCCAACCCTCTCACCCCAATAGGAGTCTCAGCTAGAGTCTCTAGCAAAGAATGCTTTTTTTCCAGAGGAGTGGTTGCTAGAATGAAAGGATGGAGACCAGTAAATGGATTGTCACATGTCATGAAAATAAACACTGGTTTAGGCTGATTGTTGTAAATGCATAGCAAACAAAACATGCAAGAAGAAAAAGGCTTTTGCGGTGTAAATTAGCAGGTTTTAATAGTGTCCATATGGAAAGTGTGGATTTATGTACTTATTGTTAATGTAGTGGATTGAAATGCTCACTGGAATAGGAGGAAACCATTGCTTCGGATGCTTGCAGGATGAATGCCATGAGAAGGTGTAAGTCAGGTGGGTCTTCATGTCTTTTATTTCTCATGATACATTTTGTACAAAAATTAAACTTAAATACTATTTTTAAACCAATGCTCCAATGAAGGACCATGCATGGAGAGGACCTAGACCCTGCTCAGATGTAGCCTATTAGCAGCTCAGTCTCCGCGTGGGTTCCGTAGTAAGGGAGGAGGGCCTGCCTCTTTCATGAACTTGGTTGCCTGCTCTTTGATCACTTGCCCTTCAAGATGAGGACATGTCCGGCCACAGAGGAAGAGGATCCAAGAAGTCCTGATGAGACTTGATAAGCTATGTGCTGATGGCAGAGGAGAACTTCCCCTTTCAGTGGACGGGGAGAAGGGGATACAGGGAAGGAGGGAGGTTAGGTGAAACTGGGAAGAGTTGAGGGAGGGGGCTTCAATCAGGATATATAATGAATAAATTGTAAAAAAAAATAAGAACAACAACAAAAAATGTGACACTGAAAATGCCTCAGCAATTTGAAGCATTTCCTGCTCTTGAAAAACAGAAACAAACAAACAAACAAACAAACAAAAAAGCTGGTCTTGATCACTAAAACCCACATGGTGACTCACCATCAGTAACTCCAGGACCAGGAGGAGATCCTATGGCCATTGTTGATTACTGATGGAAGCTAGGGATGCAAATTTGCACATAAAGACATGCATACAAAGTACTCATACAATACACATAAAATTAAATCTGAAATGGTTACAATTAGTGAGTTCTTTAATAAAAAAAATCATTGTATGAAAATCTTGATCAATACAAAAAGAATATTTTATAGGTAAGGTTACTGATCAGTATTTACACAGTACCTTATTTTTAACTGAGCTGAGATGCTGAGTATATAAAACAAACATACACACCTAAATATTACAGTTTTTCTTCTATTTTCCATCTTATATGTACAATGACAGACAGAGAGACCTATTTAAAGTAACTTACACTTTAATTTAATTAAGGATTTAATTAAGGACTAGCTCAAGTCTATAAAGCAAGTAGAGAATAAAACACTGGGGAATA
Source organism: Rhombomys opimus (assembly GCA_010120015.1). Lineage (NCBI taxonomy): Eukaryota > Metazoa > Chordata > Mammalia > Rodentia > Muridae > Rhombomys > Rhombomys opimus. The sequence continues at coordinate 223,283 of REGO01000767.1, forward strand.
GTTTACAGTAGCTTTTTTGATTTCTTTATAGAATATTATTGAGACTTTCACATGTGAGTATATAACTTGCATAATTTCTACTCCTCCTCTTCCTTCAGCTCTTCCCTTGCTTCCCTCTGTCTCTTAAATTCATGTATTTTCACTATTTATATAAATAATATGTTTTTCAACGTTTTATTGATTTTTTGTGAGTTTGAGATTATGCATCCCAGTTCACGAATCTCTGTTCCCTCATATCTGCCCTCTGCCCTTACAACCTCCACCCAAGAGAAAATAAACAAAACAAACAAATAATAGAAAATAAACAAAAGGTAGAGAACATCTTGTGATGGGAGCTACAGTGAGTCACAGTGATACCTCTCTGTCCCCACATCTTCACTTAGGATGTCCATTGCAGGGAGTCACTGATGATCTGACTCAAGTCCTCTGGCTTCTAGCGCACTGTCAATGTTGGGTCCTCACCAGGACTCCTCCCAGCTATCCAGTGTTGCTCTGTCATGGAGGTCCTGCAGCTTTCTTTGGGTCAGCGGGTCCAGTCCTTTCATATCCACTACAGTTCACAGGCGTGTGATAGCCTGCTGGCTCATCTCTCCCTTAGCTACACCATCGGGTGACCTCTACAGCTTCCAGGGCCACCTCTTCTGTGCAGCCCACGCTCCCAAGTGCTGAGGTCTGCTGTATTTCAATATCCCCCGCTGAGTCTACCTGTATCGCTAATATATTTGTTCTTGAGGCTGAAAGCTTGCTATTGAATAACCAATAAGGAGACTCACACCTGGGAAGAACTGATTATCCCTCTCTCAGAAGTCAGTAATTGCCTCTAGCCTTCATCTACATGGAGAGCCTTGCAAAGTTTTCCCCATACACGCTGGCATGACGGCAGGTGTAGTCATTGTTTAGGCAACCACATAAATGAGACTTTATGGGTATAATTTTCCTGACATACATAGAAAAGACGACTTTGGCTATTGGGGTTCATTACCGATGTATCATTTAGTGCTTCATGATCACTTTTTTTTTTCTTTCTGTATTTGGAATAGCTGTGGATTTCTTTAATTATTTCTGTCTATTAGGCAAAAAGAAAAAAAATGGTTGAGAATTATAAGAATAAGTATTATAAGAATAATAATTATAAGAATAAGTATTTAGAATGCAGTCAGTAAAATTATACTGATTTAAGAAAATGGCAGTAGAAAGCTCTCTAAGTTTCCATAATTTGTGAGTCAAAGGTAGTTGACTAGGTTACATACCAGATGTGAACTCCTCCTATTGCTCAAGTCTTTTTATCTTCTAATTTATTTATTATTATTATCATTTATTATAATTTATTCTATTTGTATACCAGCTGTAGCCCCCTCCCTCATCTCCTCCTACTCCCACCCTCCCTCCCTCTTCTCCCCCAAGCCCCTTCCCTAGTCCACTGATAGAGGAGGTCCTCCTCCCCTTCCATCTGACCCTAGTCTATCAGGTCTCATCAGGACTAGCTACATGATCTTCCGCTGTGGCCTGGCAAGGCTCCACCCCCACACCCAGGGGGAGGTGATCAAAGAGCCAGCCACTGAGTTCATGCCAGAGACAGCTCCTGCTCCCTGTACTAGGGACCCCACTTGTATACTGAGTCTATGGGCTACATCTGAGCAGGGGTTTTAGGTCCTCTCGGTGAAAGGTCCTTGGCTGCGTATCAGTCTCTGCAGGGCTCTCAGAGTTCAGATTTTTTGGATCGGTTTGTCTCCTTGTGGAGCTCCTGTCCCCTCCAAAGTCTTTCTTTCTCCCCCTTCTTTCATAAAATGTCTTGCACTCTGCCCAAACTTTGGCTATGAGTCTCAGCCTATGCTTCGATACCTTGATCAGTAGAGTCTTTCAGAGGCTCTCTGTGGTAGGCTCCTGTCCTATTCCCTCTTTTTTTTCTGCTTCCAATGTCTACCATATTTGTTCTTCTGAATGAGGAGCGAGCATCCTGCTTATGGTCTTTCTTGTTGGGGCCATGTTGGGGGTTAGGAGGCTATAAAAAGGGAGCAATATATCAGTGGGAAATAAAGAATGGATGATAAAAAAAATGGAGAGACAACTTCTTCAGGATGTAGAGAGGGCAACATAAAGTACAAATGATACCAAGAATACTTAAAAAAACAACAGGGATCATGTAATTTTGTGTATTTAAAATTCCATCAATATATAAATATCTATACACAGTTATATGTGAAACTGAGTCTTCACTACTCAGGGTAGTGACAGACCCTCCTTCAAGATCCAAAACTTACCTAAACATACAATATTTGAAAGAAATTTGCTTCTTCAGGGAAACTGATTTTTCTCCTCTGAGGCCTTCGGGGACTAACAGCATAATCCTACGTGTTCTATGTTGTGTATTCTCTTTTGCTAAATCTTTTGAGTGTTAATCAAACCAAATCATAAAAAGAAGAAAAACAGAAAAGAGATAAAAAAGAAAGGAAGGAACAAAGGATAAAATAAGAAACAAATAACAGTTTTCATAACACTATATGTGCTAGTATTTAACTAGATTGGTCAAGCTGACAGATAAAATTAACATTGACAATTTTTTCATTATTATCTTGATGCCTACACAGATCTTAAAATATTCTCTCTGAGTAAGGGCAACAGCACAGTCATGAATCTGTCTAGTTTGCTACATCAGTTCTATGTAAAAGCAAAGTCCCACTAGCACTTTCTCCACAAGAGAATGAAAAATGTGTATGTTCATGCCTTTATGAATATTTTGTAAATTCAATGCTGCAATGTAAATTTTATTTCCAAATATGATGTTAATTTAATATATTCCATGTTATCTAATGAAAGAATAAGAAATGATAAAATGATAAAACACATACATTAATTTAAAAAAATTTAAAACAATGATAACACTTTTATCTATGAATATTACTTTAATATTTGTTATAATTATACCATTTCTCAATTCTCTTCCTCTCAGAACTTTCACAAGTAATCCCGCTCATTCTCCTTCAAATTCATGGCCACTTTTTACTTGCTTGTTAATTTACACAGACATACACATACAATATAAAAATGTATCACTATAGTGCACATTTCTATAACCAGGTAAAGGGTCATGAGTGGTATTTTTAACTATCTTCTTCCACTGTTTGTTGCTTATTTTGTATTTTCTTTGCTTTAGGTGGAGGTACAATTCAAAATTTTATGCTTCAGAGCCCCATCCATTTCTAGTTCTCGTCTACACTGTTTATAGTTTTTCATTAATTTAAATCTTAGGAGTAATAATATAAGGTGAAGGTTAAATGATCTATTGTACTTCATAAGTTCTCCCTCCCGTTTATCTATCTATTTATTTATTTATTTATTGGCGGTAACACATTTATCTTGGTAATAAGCAGTCAATATATCAGAATTAGTAGTGTTGTTTTAAATTTATATTCTGATATCAAGACATAACCTCCCACCTAGTTCCCCCCCTTTATCCATTTTAGATGGAACTGGGTGGGAGAGGAGGTGGGGAGGGTAACTGACTGGAAATCAGGTGGGCGGTGAGTAGGGAGGGTGAATGGGAGGGGAGGACCAGGAGAGAGAACGGAAACCAGCAGGGGCAGGACTACCTCTGGAACAGGGGAAGTTCCTGGGAGTCCATGAGAAGACTCCTAGCAGCAGGTTGTTAAGGCACTTGAAATCTCTACCTCCTTTAGGCAGCTGGGACTTCCAGTGGACGGAGGGGAACACGGACCTGCCTACAAAACCTTCAACCTAAAAATTGCCTTACCTAAAAATGTATAGCGGTAAAGATGGAGCAGAGATTTAGAAAATGGCATACCTATGTTTGGCTCAACTCGAGACCCACCCCACAGGAGGGTGCCAACCCCTGTCACTATTAATGATACTCTGTAATGCTTGCAGACAGGAGCCTAGCATAACTGTCTTCTGAGAAGCTTCCTCCAGCACCTGATGGAAAGAGATGTAGAGAGCCGCAGAAAAACATTAAGCTGAGCTTGGAGAGTTTGTGGAAGAGTGGATAAAGGGATCCGGATGCATCCACTATACCATAAGGTGGCATACAGAGACTGAAAAACCAACCGAACAGTGTGTGTGAACTAGACCTAAGAGCCTACACATATGTCGCAGATGTCCAGCTTGTTCTTGTGTGTCCCCTAACAATGAGAGTAGGGGCGGTCTCTGCTGCTTGTCTCTGGATCCTTTTCCTCTAGCTGGGTTGCCTTTGCCAGGCCGCAGTGGGAGAGGAAACCCTTAGTCCTGCTATCACTTAAGTTGCCAGGGTGTGTTAATACCTCTCGGGTCCTCTATTTCTCTGAGAAGAAGAGAAGGCTATGGGGAAGGTGACCGTGAAGTTGGTACTGAGAGATAACAAGGAAGGAGGCTGGGATCAGGCTGTAAAGAGAGTAAATAAATAAATAAATAAATAAGGAGGAAGGCCTGAGTCAGAATTTAATACTGAGCATGGACATGGTTCTTCTGAGTGCCGCCTGAGAATACCAGCCAGAACTAATAGAAACATAAGCTCCCGGAATCAATGAAGGAAGTTCAAATTGTGGCTGAGTCACTGAATGTATGTTGTCATTAGGCACATAATCTTATTTCATTGTGCCTGAGTCTCTTTATCCAAATAAATAGAAGGTTGTTTATTTTACCTCAGGATATAAAAACATAAGCTTACTTTTTATTCAAGTTCTTTATAGGAATCATTTTTAAAACAATTAGAAAATCCCTAGAACATCATTTTGATAAAATGAGTTATCTTTACTGTATTGCTTGGAATATATTTTCTCCTTTACCAATAAATTGACTCTTATCTAATTTTGAAATTACAGAATTGGAATAAAGGCATTGTATAAGCCTAAAGGGTATCTTTAATTTATGAAATGAAACTAGCAATCTTTCTACTTCTCTATTTTAGTAGCACCAGTCTTAAAAGTGGTATGTATTCTTGTATTTTTATGTTTCTGACATTCTTAAATATTCCAGTATTTTAGTTTACAACCATTACTTATAATTAGCATATTGTCAAATATAAATTTCTTGTCTATTAGAATGACTCAAGCCTTATTCTGGAATTTTAATAAACTTATGAGTTTGTTTACATTATTTTGAGTTTCCTGTTTACTCACTTCTGTGTTTTGGTGTGAGATGTGTCAAACTGAAGGTATTTCTCTCTTTGAATAACTGTTTTCAATTCCTTTAGTCTTATGCAATGTCATTATTACAATCCTGCAAAGACACACTTCAAGAGTTAAAACCAGAGAACAAAATGAATAAATTCTATTCATTTCCTTTTGCTCTCCTTATTCAGTTCTCTGAATAAGATTCTTTTAAAAAGTTTCTCTGAATAATGGTAAATTTTTAAATTTGAATGAAACGATTTTTCTATTAAATTTGTTTGTGTTCAGAGGAAGTGTTTGATGAGCACTTGTATGTTTTCCTCAGAGAATATGTGTCTTAATTTCTGAGATAGAATCTCCCATTATTGTTGAGCTCCTCAAGTGCCAGGCAATATCTATCCATCTGATCTGTCTCCCCAGACTTGGTATCACCTCCATCTTCAACAATTTTACATTGGTGCTGGGGATTGAATTGTGTTTCTTCATCATGAATTTCTTTACTAGGCTAGCCCCTCAGTCCCAATTTTTTTATTCAACTTTTGTGCAGCATTTACATTTTGATACCATTGAATATTCATGAAATATCTTCACCTTTGTTGGAGATACAACAGCCTACATCTGTCTGCTTCACTGGCTCAGTAGTTTGACATTATTAGTTTTCACCATATTCAATCCCTTTTTTTGTGATTACCTTAGTCTTATTTGCAGTTTATAACAAATTTCTACAAAGTAGATTACTATTACAGAACTTAATTCTTAAATCTAGGACATCCAAGATGTATGAACCAGCAATTGCGATTTTTGACACATTGCTATTCAGGGGTTCAGAGTACATTTCTGATGTCTGATTCATTGTCATTTTTGGGTTAATAGACAATGTCAGCTCCATGTAATCTCACATGGATAGAATAAGCAAAATATCTATTTGAAGCCCCTGAAATAAAACACCAAGCCATTTGTTTAACGCCTTTCCTCCTAGGCTCATATTTTTTCTAATCTTGTCATATTGGGTTAATTATAAATAACATTCATTTATTGGAACAAAAACATCCAGGTTCCTGGCATAAGTTATGGACTTCATAGGAGAGTTACATTGTTCCTTTTCTTTATTTTTGTCCAACTTTCTATCATTTACCTTTCTATGTTCATACAATTTTTATATTCAAAATATAACTACACACTGACAAATCCAAACCTTACAGGAGATGTACAGAAAGAGATGATCAGAATAAACAGTATCTTAGAGTTCATTTGTTTCAAATATAAAATAACAGTTCTTGGAACAAAATTAGTAGTTGATAACTACCAGTAGTAGAATCAATCCAGAGAGAAAAAAAAATTCAATATTTACTGAAGCCAGGCATGGTACTTTCAAAGATACAAAGATGACTTAGTTAAAAATAGAGATGAGATTAGAACTCTTTTGAACTCTCAACGTGTAATTATAGGAATAAACAGCAATATACAAATGCTCATCTCTTCGAGTGAAACTAACAGCTAAGAAAGGGTGCTATTCATGTTAGACTTAGAGGAAGGACTTCTCATTTAATTTAGTCCAGAAATGACAAGAAATTGAAGCTATCTTGCCACTTACCGTATTATTCTTTCAACAATTAATTGAATGTACCTTATGAATTTAATAAATAAATATTTATTCAATAAGGAGACTATAAGAAAATGATGACAAACTATAATTCTAAGTGTGAATTTTGATTGTGCAAAACTGTAACATAATTTATATTAGGGCTACAGAAATAAGGAAACAAGTATGTATTTTGGTATATGATGTGTGTGTGTGTGTTTGTGTGTGTGTGTGTGTGTGTGTGCACATTCATGACTATGTTTGTAGGTTTATGAATGGACAATAATGTTTATAATCAGAATTGAGATTATTTCCAGTTGTAATTATCACTAAATTTCTTTGATTTCTACCATTCAAAATAAATTTCTTTGCTACACATAATGTAACCAGTAAGCCACTTCTGGGGTACCTTGTAAGGTAACATACAATCTGAGTAAAGTTTTAGAAAGTTGAAGAAATGGTAAATTCTGCACCAAGAATAAAATTTCTCTTAGGTGAAGATTGATCCATACTTGGTTCAGGAACACTTTTAGATGAAACTTTGTGTACTTTACACACAGTTCCTAAATTGCTTCAGGGAGAAGGGAAAACAAATCAACTCCTTAACTACCACAGTGGCACTGACATTTGACTCATTTCCTATTGTTGAGATTTAGTCACATGCTAACACTAAGTAAAAGGGCACTAAGGAGCCGTGGTTTCTGTTAAGAAATGCAGTTCTTCACTGGCTTGCACTAGTTAACTCAAGTGAGCAGAATCAGTTTATTAGAGTTGGAAAATCACCACAGTGAGAGAGATAAAGTGTGGCAGGTAGAAAACACAGGGAAACATGAATGACATTTTGACTAGACAGGTGAAATTTCAAAATACTAAACAACATGCAACTCAAATTTCTTTTCTTTTCTTTAGATACATGCACCAGTTTCATTAAGATATATGCCATATGACTTTGTAAAATACATAATTTGGTGTTTTATTATATGCAGAGATTTGTATAACCAATTACAGAACATGTAATTGGTTCATTACCTTAAAACAAACATGTCCATTAGTAAGCCATTCCATATGCTCCCCTTTCTCCAGAGTATGGCAAACATGAATGCTTTTCCATTTCTATAGATTTAACTATTCTGAATATTTCATATACATGCAAATATGTAATACAGTGAAATTTCAAACAAGATTCTAGGGGCTTGAGCCTATATTCTTTCCAGTGATATCTGGTTTCATGATTGTAAAATGTATATTAGAACAGAAACCATGCTAGAAGAGTTTTGAAGAAATTGTTGAGAAAAATATCTTTAAATTTATGAGGATATTGGTGCTGTCCAAGTGAATTCAGATCTTTTGAATTTTCTGTATTTTTAAGCTTTATAATATGTTACTATTTGTATTTTCACAAATCTTTTATTAATGTTTGTGCCAATTCATCTATGTTTATGTATGTCATCCCTTTATATCAGTGGTTCTGAATGTCGATAATGCTGTGATCCATTAATACTGCTCCTCATGTTCTGGAGACTCCCAACCATAAAATTATTTTCATTGCTACTTCATAACTGTTGTGAATCAGAATGTAAATATCCGTGTTTTCTGATGTTCTTACGCCATCCCTCTGGAAAAAGTCATTGGACCTCCCAAAGGATTGTGACCCACAGGTTGAGAACCATTGCATATATAACAACTTACAAATGAGTTAAATATTTGTGTCTTAAACCTAGAGCTTCATCACATCTTTATATCAACATAGCGAACGAGCTCAATGTAATTTCTATGATTTATAAGCTCTATGTCCTCTAAAAGCACATATCATTTCTTGTATGTTCATCTTCTACTCTAAGTTCCTTTGCTCTCCATTGAAACTATTCCTTCAGGGATTGAAATTGATTACCAGTCAGTGAATCTTCACAATCTGAAATCAGTGTGCTCAGTTACCTGAAGAGATGCTCAGAGGAAACCATCATTCCATGCAGAAACACGTTCAGAGTATTTCATAAAGTCTTTCAAAATGTTATAAGCCCCAACTCCTACTATTTTATGCACTACCAATTTGTATTGTCAATGCAGTGAAGCAAGTGTACCCTACCTTTAGTGACCTAGCTTTTAAAGAGAAAAGGGTTGACTTTATCAAAGTACTCTAGTAAAACAAAAAAGTATCCATTAGTCATTATTCTCCAACAGTATTATATTAGAAAAAATATTTCCCAATATTACACGTACACCATCTTTTTATTAAAACATATTTTAACATATTAGAAAATCCTTCTATAGACATAGAATATGACATAATAGCAACAGTTTACACACTATTAACAAAATTTACTAGTGTATTTGAAATCAAATACAGGGGAACAGAACATTCAGATGAACTAAAGCCGTGACCATAGATTTTCCTATTACTTGAGTTATTTTATGTGAAGAAAACATATTTGTTTTTGTCCCTTTCTGTATTTATTCCCTCTGGCTTTCATCTATTTTTTTGGCTTTTTCTTTTTTAAAAATTATTTTTATATTAATTACAATTTATTCATTTTGCATCCCAGCTGTAGCCCCCTCCCTTATCCCTTCCCAATCCCAGAAGGGGGAGATGGAAGACCTGGATGGACAGGAGCTCCACAAGGAAAGCAACAGAACCAAAAAGTCTGGGCACAGGGGTCTTTTCTGTGGCTCTCATCTTTAAGATTTAGCAGAAGTACATATATTTACAAATTGTTTTTATAAACAATGCATTTGGGAAGAATGAAAATACTCTCCTCTCAAATCTTGGGGATAAATGTATTATATTTCTCTACTGTTCTCCCTGATTTGTAAACCTGGCTGTGCACTCTCCTATTATATATACTGGCTTCTTTGTCAAGCACTTTCTGAAGCAGCCACATTTTAAACCTAATTTTCAGCTCATGTAGAAAAAGATCTGCTAACAGTAAAAACATCAGATTACATAGAGGAGAACTAAATCAATGTTACCTATATTTTGAAAAGCAGCAGGGACAACATTTTAGAAATTACAATGACCCAAGACAGTAAACTACATAATAAGAAAAACAGCTAGTGATTTTGGGACAAGGGATATCTTCTACTTCTTCCACTCACATGTGGTTTCTTCAGGATTGAATGTCTGCCTCACATTTTTCACCCCTGGTATTTAGTGTGGTTTGTGGATAAATCTGCTAATTACTTCAAGGTACTCAGTTTATTCTATTTTCAACTTTTAGTGTTCATCACGTTACTGGTGAATGCATTTGATTATATATAAACCTTTCAAAGAATCATCAAATTCTTTGTTTCACATTTAGAGAAGGGCAGACATTTCTGACACCAATGAGATAAATTTGCTTAGAATGTAGCTATATTTTTTTCTTACTCAATTGGAATGCAAGCTACACCACTACCTTACCCTTGATCCCAAAAATGCTACTGCTAAAAACAGGAAAGTATAAAATTTCAGATTACTGAATTGACCTTCTGTTTTGTGATTTCCTGTATCTTTCATAAAAATCAGAATAACAGACTCACGAAATCATTAAGTATTGACATACTGTACTCAGTTTCACTCCTCGTCCTCAGGGCAGAGTCCCAAATGGCTGTCAATAGAAACGTGTATTAATACTGGGTTTTCTCTTCATACAGATACATTAAATTGAAAAACTTGTGATATACTGAGCACATTGCTTTATGTTAGCTTGAATAACAGTTTGTAATTTCCTTTTATTAGATAATTGCAGAATACTAAGAAAATAGTAGCAGTTTTTTGATAATTGTACATAATACTTTAAGGCTTTCAAAGTATGATAACAAATTTGTCCTATGAAATATTTTATATACCTCAAGTCTGTATTCATATGAACAGACTGCAGCTGCCTAATGTCAAACATTGTTAATGAGGAGACCCCTTGTTGGAATTACTATTCTCTGTTTCAAGGTGCATATATTTTCCCTAAGACAAAAGCAACCTGAAAGAAATTGTGCACAGAGGAAACGACAAAGGGGGGATTTTTTTTCAGAGACTCCATTGATTCAAAATGTTAATAAGTCATAAACAAGGGTGATGATTTGCATCATCAGGTGTTAAGATCATGGCACAAAAACCTGAGGTTAAATAAAAGGCATAATTTATGGGCAAAAAAACCTTGACATTTACTTTCAAACCCAAGTGGAGTAGGCATAGCCCTTACTCTATTTAAGTCCTCTCACTTGCAGTTTCTTCTACTGTCCTTTTTACAATTCCATATTTATTGTGTATTATAAAGTTTCAATTACAGTTCAGGTAAACAGGCAATTTTGAAATTTAACACAAATAATTACCATTTTATTAACACCTTTTTACTGTATAGAAGATGGCACATTTAACTTTCTTCTTGTGGATATTATAGTGAATGAATGAATGAAATCATATACAATAAAATTAATATTGTCTTCTTTTTGTTATTTATATTGCCAGTAGAAATACCTTCTAATTTTGAAAACCCTTGAAATTCATCTAGCATGAAATTTGACCTCATAGACTTTGGAGACTAGCACAGTCTGTTAGTTGTAAAAGTAACAATTTATTTGTATTCAAGTCTAAATTCCATTTTTTTATATTTAGGGAAGTTAACCAATAAATGTTTTCCTGACATTTACCAAACAGTTTCTCAAGATTTTTGTACAATGATAATTTAATTAATTGGGTGGATATTTAGTATCTAATATAATGTCTCAGTTAATTTGTTAAAAACTGATCATACAATTGATATATCATTTCAGATATGAACTCTATAACACTGCCCTTTATTTTCAGTACTGCTGTATAAATTATCACAGATTATTGGACCAAATCAGTGTGCATTTATTACCTTAGAAATCCGTAGGCTGAAAGTCTTGTCACTGAACTATTATCAGGTATGCATCAGGGTCTCATTCAGCCTAAGATTCCACTGTATACTTTAGCAAATTCCTTTTTCCAGTTTCTAAAAGCCATCATCCTCTGTCCTTGAATCACAGTCCCCCTCCTATTCCTTGAAAGAAAGCAAAGACACCCAAATCCTCTACTTACTCCTCTCTGAGACCCAGGACACAATTTTCCCATTCAGACAATTCCATCCACATGGCTTTTGCTCACATTTCTTTGTCATCAATTTCTCAATTGTGCTCATTTCAAATCTTTGACTGTCTTCAACACAGGCTCTTGGTCAGAGGTCATAAATTCGTATAAAGTGGCATGATGGGCCATTTTCTTCCAATCACATTGAGAAAACTACAGTGAATTTATTTCACCACTGTCTCCAAGGATGTCCTAGAGAGCTGATAAAGAGATTCAGCCGCCTGCTTTCAGGATGTACTTGCTTAGTCTACAGAAAATTTAATGACTAAGGAACAAATTCTTTTGATCTCTAAACTAATCTCAACAAACTCTGACTGCAGACATTGGTGGAAACTGTGAAAAAAAAAAAGTAACGTAGCAGGAGTAAATGACTTGTTTGCTCATTTTATATTATTGACTTCTCTTTCCAGTTCCTGTCCGAAAGTCTCAGTCACGTGTCACAGTAACTTGAGGGTATAGTATCTCTGTGCACACTACCAAGCATCGTGTTCATGTTTAACATATTAAAACATTCAGTTCATGACGATCAGCTCAGGAAGCTTGGTGATTGGTTTGTCTATGATCAGCTCCTCAGATTTTTACTCAGGCTTACTAAAAGCTAAGGACTAAGAAACAAACTAGGAAAAAAAATAATTATTTGCAAATGTTGAGAGAGTCTCCTAATACAAAATCCTAAAGTACTGTGTTGGAATTTACCTATAGTGTCTTGCTGTGAGCTAAAAATGTCACCCTATTTCTACTGACGCTATAAACATTATACAATCTGTTAGGCCACAAGACCTTCTTGACAGGACACATAGAAAATATCTGGACTGGGTTTTTTGTTCCAGGACCTTTGTAAAACCAGCTTATTTCCAGGTCACTAGATGAATGGGTCAGAGCAATATCCCAAGGTAAGAAATATATTAATTCCAAATGCAGAAGTGCTTATCAGACACATTATTTTCAGGGTTAGAGGAGAGGGTCTAAGGCCATAATTGGCAACAAGTCCTTTTAAGTAATGATAATATCTTGATAAACCCTATATTACAAGGCTCCTCTGACTTTCGTTGAAACAAACAAACATAAAGGTCTCTGAACTTTAGTCAAATAAATCTCCCACCTAATATGGTACAAGTGTTATAATAATATACCCAGAATAGTTGTTATTTCTCATTCATTTTGTCTTAAGCATGTAGTGCCAGCAATGTTACTGATCACTGTTAATCTCTGAGAGGTAATAGAAATAAGCCCCCAGGTCTGTAGTCCTGCCGTGAGAGACAAGGTGGTCTATCACAGGCCAAAAGGAATGCAAACCCAAGCCCATGGGCCTCTGAAACTATGAGCCAAAGCAAATCATTTCTCTTCAGTCTTTTTCCATTCTGATAAAGGTGAAAATGTCATTCCTTTGGAGTTGAGGAGGCCACTTTCACTGATCATGGGAGACTACACAGACTTAAAAGTGAGTCTTTACTGAAGACTGAGGAGATCTCATCTACTTGAAATTGAAACATCAAAATTTTGGAGCTCATTGTCTTGTCTCCTAAGTATTAGCCATTCACAAAGAAACTCCTTATGCACTGGAAACTTGTTTCACAAATGGTGCTCCCCAATCACCACCCCCTGGTCACAGTAGGAACTTCTTCCTGAAAGCTGAAAGTTTAACTTGCATTAAAGAAGAGACAATGTCAAGGTAATGCTTCTTTGACTTTTTTTCAAGGGATCTGCAGCCTCACAGATAAGCCTCTCATTTGTGGAATACATATGGATCACTTATGAAGCTTAGAATTTGAGTCTACAAGCAAATTTCTTTTCTTTGGTCACTCCATCAAACCCAATTTAAAAACAGCAAACAATATCTCGATTTCTTAGCTTGCAGAAAATGTTCAGTAAATATCATGTACATTATATTATAATGTGGTTTCTTGATTCTTGTAATTGGGAAACACAATGCAGCATTTTCTGTTTTCTGAAAGCATATCAAGATAGAGATCATCTGTGCTTTTTATTCTTTTGAGGTTTATATTGTTTAAAAGAATTTTAACATGACAACTTTAACATGACAAGAACCTACCACAGAGGGCCTCTGAAAGACTCTAACTTGCAGGATATCGAAGCAGATGCTGAGACTCATAGACAAACATCAGGCAGAGTGCTACATGATTTTTTATTGTCTATTTTGATACTTTCACATGAAAATAATACGTTTTTTTAAGTGGTTGCTTGTAATTATAACAATGGATATAAGGTAGAAACTTGTTAAATATTTTTGAACTCATGGGAATTGATAGTTTGGGTAAAAAATTCTTATCTAATTATTAATATAATGAGAAGGCAAATCTTGAGAGGGAACAGAAGAAAGCAAAGAGACATATGAAAAATTGAATTTCAGCAAATCAGAATATTGTCCAGTACAAATCAAAAGATGTATCTTTTGCAAGAGACAGAATATTTGCTTCCAATTTTGAAAATACCACGGCAGGCAATATTACAAGCAGAAAAAGAAAGAATATTCAAATAAATCTTCATTGGAGGCCTAATTACTTGTAGCCTCAAATTGATATTCTTATCTAAATGCAGAAAGTGAGCCTTCAATCATGTTGAACAATTGTCTGTTCATTTTCTCTTTGATGAGAACTAGGGGATACATATTGACGAACTACCAAAGAAATGTTACAAATTATTTTCAAATACACAAGTCTTAAGAAGTTACTCGAAATATAAAATTTTCTGCTACTATTTCAGCTAATTTAAGGAAAAAGAAATGACACATTTATATCACATGAATTTTAAAAGTAAGCTAAGATAATCAGACACAACCATCACTCCAATTATTTTCCTGGGAAGCTTAATCATTTCTGAAGGGAAATGGAGGAATAGTGGAACTGGAAGAGAGTGGAGGTAAGGTGGGTACTGGAAGGAGTGGAAAGAGGGAAAAGTGTAGTTGGGATGTAATATAAGAGAAGAGAAGAATAAATTTAAACATAAAGTTAAACTCACTAAGTACACGTTTCTGACAAAAAAATCAAACAAATAATTGAACTTTCTTAAATGATGTGTATTATCTTTACAACACACAGTTATCATCACATTCTTTCTTTGGTGCCAATATAGAGAGGTATAGTCCTCATCTTAATCATTGTTGTATAAACAACCTGGCATAAAAAGAAAAAAAAACTGAGGCACACACAAAATTTTTATAAGATGTTGAAGTCAGTTGTGTTGTTTAAAAGAAGAAAAATCCCAACAGTTCTATTTTACCAGTGAAGACTCAGGAGCCAGATGCTGGAGTGAAAAATCTGATAGCTCACAGAGACAAAGATAATAATTTTCCACATCTAAGGTCTGGATGGAACAAACCCAAAAGTCTCACTAGCTCAGGTGAGAGACCAGGGGTAAAAAGCAAACAAGCAAACAAGGGCAAAGCTTTGCTAGCTCAAAGCACTGAAGCCAGGGAGCTGAGGAAACAAAGCTGAAGCCAGTATTTGAGCTAATAGCCATTTCTTCTTCTTTATGCTGTCTTAAATAGTCTTCCACTCAAAGTCCCTCAGACTCTTTAATCACTGTCACTGCCATTTCGTTTTTTCTCTGCCTCTTGGCGGGGTTGAATTTTTTTAATTTTTTAATAATTACACTTTATTTATTTTGTATCCCCCCATAAGCCCCTCCCTCCTCCCCTCAGCATCCCACCCTCCCTCCCTTTTCTGCATGCATGCAACTCCCCAAGTCCACTGATAGAGGAGGTTCTCCTCTCCTTTCTGATCTTAGTCTATCAGTTCATATCAAAAGTGGCTGCATTGTCCTCTACTGTGGCCTGGTAAGGCTGCTCCCCCCAAAGGGGGAGGTGATCCAAGAGCAGGCCAATCAGATTATGTCAGAGGCAGTCCCTCTTTCCATTACTATGTAACCCACTTGGACACTGAACTGCCATGGGCTACATCTGTGCAGGGGTTCTTGGTTATCTCCATGAATAGTCTTTGGTTGGAGTATGAGTCTCTGGGAAGTTCCCTGTGTTCAAATTTTCTTGTTCTGTTGCTCTCCTTGTGGAGACCCTGTCCTCTCCAGCTATTACTATTTCCCACTTCTTACATAAAATTCCATTCACTCTGCACAACAGTAGCCCACCAGGCTCAGCATATGCTTTGATAGTCTGTAGGGCAGAGGCTTTCAGAGGCCCTCTGTGTTAGGTTCCTAGTTTGTTTCCTGTTTTTTTTTTCTTCTGGCTTTCAGAAGCCCTCTGTAGAAGGTTCCTAGGTTGTTTTCTGTTTTCTTCTTCTTCTGATGTCCATCCTCTTAGCCTTTCAGGATGGGGATTGGCCATTTTAGTTAGGGTCGTCTCTCTTGCTTAGTTTCTTTAGATGCACAGATTTTAGTGGGTTTGTCCTATGTTTTATGTCTATATGAGTGAGTATATACCGTGTGTGTCTTTTTGCTTCTGGGGCAACTCACTCAGGATGATCCTTTCCAGGTCCCACCATTTACCTGCAAATTTCATGATTTCCTTATTTTTCATT
>REGO01000767.1:243750-295895 GCA_010120015.1 Rhombomys opimus
TATCTTCCACCCCTGAGATTCTTTCTTCCATTTCTTGTAGCCTATTGGTTATACTAACCTCTGTAGTTCCTGCTTTCTTCCCTAAGTTCTTTCTCTCCACAATTTCTTCCATTTTTTTTTCTTTTAATTTTTCCAATTCTATCTTCAGGTCTTGAGCTATTTTGTTGGTTTCCTTCACCTGTCTGACTGTATTTTCATGTTTTCCCATCAATTCCTTCAGCTGTTTGAACAATCCACTGTTTCTTTTATTTCATTCAGCAATTTAAGCATTTCCTCTCTAAAGGCCACAGACTGTTTGGCTGCAGCTTCCTCTATTTCTTTTCCTATTTTATTTGTTTCCTCTGTTATCTTCTTCATGAGCATAGATGTTAGGTCATCTCCTTGAAATTCAATTATGCTGGGGTATCTAGGGCTATTTGACCCTGGATAACTTGGTTCTGGAGATGCCATATTGCTCTGACTTTTGTTAGTTGAACTTTTAAGCTGTCTTAAAAGTTAGACTGGGCTATCTCAGTTGTTTGAAGTTAGTTTCTGGTTGTTCCTGGACTCTTGTAGTGGAGAGAATCCCTTTGGCAGGAAGATGGTTTTTCCTGAAGGAAGCCTTCTCAGCTTTTTGGGTATAGTCACTGGATGGCTGGTGTTTTTCAGGAGTTGCTATGGCTCACCTCAGGCATATAGACCTGGGTGGTAACTGTAGTCCTGATTAGTTAAGAGGGCTCTCCTCTCACCGGAAGAAGTCCTGGAGACAGCTGCCCTCCTTCTGGGTTTCTTGCTGTAAATTTAGTGATCAGCTGCTGTAACCTGTGTGTCCCGTGGTTTGGTCGGTTTTGTTAGGGATAACTGGTTGCCCCTTGGAGCAGTATCTGGGGGTTGATCTCAGGGTTCCCAGGCTTTTGTAGGTCTGAGGTTGGGACTCTGTGCCCCAGAACCCAAGAGGTAATCTGTGGTGGGTGAGTACTGCTGTCCTGGTAACAGCAGGCTATCTGGGGCACAACAGTTCCCTGTGTTGGGCCAGTCTGTGGGACCTTTTCTGGGGATATACTGGGTTGCCTAAGTCTGTCCCCTTTGCTTCGTTCCTTGTTCCTTGTGAGGGTTTCTCCAGACAGTGACTCTACGACTCTGGTGTCTTGGGGCACACAGTTCTGTCTGTAAGGAGTAGTTAGTACAAAGCAGGCCTCTGGGCTGGCGGAGCGTGCGCCCGCCTGCTAGTCTGCGGGAGATGGGATCCCAATAACTCTGTGCTCCCTGCTTGGGCCCGGATCTTTGATGGCTGGGCATACTCGCCTATTTGCGATCTGCATTCTGCTAGACTTTCCCCAGGCAAAGCCTAGGTGACTCCAGCAGCACAGTTTCTTCCTTCCCTGTGGGGCCCTCTCCAGACAGGGGTTCCAAATCTATTTTGCACTGCGTCACACAGCTAGTCTGTACCAGTGTGCTGGGGGCCTAGCTCTCTGAGTGGCGGGAGCTCAGTTGTGATGGTGGTGGGAACCTGAAGTCCGCGAGACCTTCCAGGGAAAGACTGGGCGACCCGTGATCAGACTTGCAACTTTGCTTCCCTGTGAGGTTTTCTTGCAACTGGGACTCCCAGTCTCAGGCACCCTTGTGCCCACCGATCAGCCTGGGAAAGTGATCGGGACACGCAGACTTGCGGCTCCAGCCAGGAGACCCAAAGCCCGTGTTACCCGGGATTTCTTCCGGGTTCTGGCTGGGCAGCCGAGAGTGGACCCGACAGATTCCCATGCCGTGGGAGCCTCCCCTCACCTGGGAAACATGATCACTGTAGTTTTAGGGCCCAGAGTTCAGTCTCCTGGTCGCTGCACAGAGAGTGCTGTCCTGCTTCTCAGACACAGTGCTCTGCCAGCGCTGCCAGCTTGGCTCCCTTGGCTGGGTTAATTTTATTAAATCCTGGGTAGAGAGAGTTTTTGGATTAAAGGTGTGTGACAGGGCTCACTCACAACACAGAAAAGGAGTTTTATAGTTCACCAATTAGGGGTTCACAATGGGATCCTGCAGCACAATTGTTTAAACATTTATAATAGAAATTGGTTCTCGGTAGCCATGTTTAATGTCTAGTAATATTTGATATAAGCATCAGAAAATGAAAGCCTTAAAAATTAAACCTCTTTACCATCTCTATGATTTTAGTATAGTCTGCATATTTAATTAATGTTTTTCCAGATTTTATTGATTTATTCAAAACTCTGTAAAATTATTAACAGCTTTCCTATAAGCTCATTTTATACAGCTTTGCCATAGTAATCCCAGCTATTGTTATCTTATGTCCTTCTCTATTCTCTGTCTGACTCTTTCTTTCTTTCTCTCTTTCTGTCTCTGTTTTCTCCCTTTCTATTTTTCTCTTCCTTTCTTCAGTTCTCTATATCAGAAAACATTATTGAATTGAATTGTACTTCTAAAGAAAGTAATATTTAAATAGTCTTTCTCTATTCTGCATATCATATTGTCTGTCTTAATGTTTCTAAATTTGAAGACAATTGTTTTCATCTCTGCAAAAAGATGAAAACATCTTATACCCTTGAAGAAAACTTTCTAATTTACTAAAAATCAAATTTCCATTTCATTCTTTTCTTTCCTTCACCTTCTAACTAAAATTCATCTAAGGTTACACTTACAGTGCAGTGATCCGAGATTCTTTACCCAAAATAACCAAATCCCTTATGATTCCTCAGTCGAGAACCATAGATTAATTCTGAAAACCTTCTGGCTAAGGCATAAAAAAAAAAAAAAAGAAAAGAAAAAAAAACCAGTTAAATGGTCTTGGAGTCTGGAACATTAATAGAAATATGTCCATTTGTATTAATGATACTAAAAATATATTAACAATTTCAATAAATCAGGGACATTTTATTATAAAATACACTCACTAAAATAACTAGGTGCTTTGATTTCTAATATAACAGCAATCAACAAAGAACATACAAATACAGAGGCTACTGCATTCAGAAAGGCAAATGGATACAAACGAAGAGGGAGAAAACAGGGAGCAAGACAGGAACCTACCACCGAAGGCCTCTGAAAGACTCTACCCAGCAGGGTATCAAGGCAGATGCTGAGACTCATAACCAAACTTTGGGCAGAGTGCAGGGAATCTTATTAAAGAAGGGTGCGATAGAAAGACCTGGAGGAGACAGGAGCTTCACAAGGAGACCAAGAGAACCAAAAAAATCTGGACCCAGGGGTCTTTTCTGAGACTGATACTCCAACCAATGGCCATGCATGGAGATAACTTAGAACCCCTGCACAGATGTAGCCCATGGCAGTTCATTGTCCAAGTAGGTTCGCTAGTAAGGGGAACAAGGGCTGTCTCTGGCATGAACTCAGCTGGCAGGTTCTCTGATCACCTGCCCCAGAGGGGGGTGCAAACTTGCCAGGCCACAGAAGAAGACTATGAAGCCAGTCCTGATGAGCCTTGATAGGCTAGGGTTAGATGTAAGGGAGGAAGTCCTCCCCTATTGGTGGAATAGGGGAGAGGCATCTGAGAGAAGAGGGAGGAAGGGTGAGATTGGGAGGAGATGAGGGAGGGTGCCACAGCCAGGATACAAAGTAAATAAATTGTAATAAATAATTGTGATTAATATAAAATGCAAAAAATTAAAAAAAAACAAAGTTACAATGTAGTTCTTCAAGTGGAGAAACACCCAGATTGATAAGAGAATGAATATCAAACAGTTGTCACACAGGAATGAGGAGAAAGAAGAACATTTTCAGACTAAGAGCCAATGCCTCCAAACATAGAACATTTACATATGGAATGAACATCAGACAAAACATTTCCAATTCTCATTTGCTACAAACAAAAACAAAAACTAAATCAGCAATGGTCTTACACTAATCTGTATAACTTAGAAAGATTTGATTTCCTGGCTAATGACAATGTGCTGACTTACTGGTTCCTATAAACATTGAAGATTGACAACTGGTCCAATCACATGTCCAGACAAATGCAAAAGAGTCTAGTAGACTGTTGTGGGTACGTGGGTTGCTGAGGTTTAAACTTCAAACAAGGGAGGACAGCAAGGTATGTCATTAAATGACATCACAACTGCTTTCTTTTTTATTTACAACCTTTGCATTGCTTAGTGTTTTATGGTTATAGCATAATTGTATCACTTTACAGCTTACACTGCTTTTTTTTTAGAACAATAACTGTAATGTAGAACAAGGGTGATAAAAATCTCTTCGCTAGTTAAAAAAAAAGAACATACAAATAAATGCACTACCCATTGTGGCTTAATGTATCAGCTTTTTGAATGAATATTAATTATCATTGTAAAGTTAAGTGAAGTGAATTAAATTTTATTAGAATAGTAGAGAATCTGTTAGCAAAATTGTCATAGTTAATAATCTTGTCAACTTGATTCTTTTGAAAATTGAATAGAAGATTGATAAAAAAATCACTATTGGATGTGTCTGTTAAGGAGTTTCTGGAGATGATTGACAGGACAAGAACCAAGGGTAATAAACATGCTCTGAATGTAGGTATTCAGTGGAATGAAAGGAGAGAAAGAAGAAGCTAGTAATCATACTTAACCCTTATTCTCCTATTTAGTGTGCTTGTTGCTTCTACCCTAACCAATGTATATCTGGTTCTTCCTGCTTCAGCCCTTCTGTCTGAACTCACACCCATGACTCATCAGCAAAGACTAGGCATTCAGACTGACATTGGGGTAGTATCATCATTACAGTACTAAGCCACAGATAGTTTAATCCACTTAATGAATTCCTTCCCATAATTCTATATGATATGGACTATTTTCTAGATGAATTTAACTAGTAGAAACAGAAGAATGTTTTTTTAATCAAGGACAATGTTTATTTAAAATAAAAATCATAGTATTTTTGTAAATTTTTATCATAATGAATATTCTGAATATTTGGACATGTGTATCAGCAAAACAACTTTTGAAATTCTTTATATTATTCATGTCATTCTCACCTATCTGAATTAGGGGGTTGGTTGGACTTAATTGGTGAGATATTGGCCAATTTCTACTTTCAGTATTGAAAGACTCAGATTCATCTCTGAAATAACTCACATCCAGTGCCTGATTGAGAAGACTTACATACATGGTAATAAAGGCGAGATCTGGGGACAGCTTTCTGCATATCGATTTCACATATTGCCTGTCTCAGTATGGGTAAATTTTCAAGAGCTTGGTCCCAAGAATAACAGTGGAAGTGACATGGATTTGTAATATAAACTTAGGAATCATTCAAATTACTTCTTTCTATTGAAGTCACAAAAAAATCAACATGGGTGCTGATTGAGGGGCACATTGAGTGAAACTCTCACTAAGGAAGATTTATTTTATAAACAAAAGAAAGGGTATGGAGAGATGGCTCAGTAGTAAAGAGCACTAGTTGCTTTTGCAGAGGACACAGATTTGATTTCCAGAACCCACATGGCTATTCCCAACCCTCTGAACCCTCTGTAACTCAAGTCACAGGGGATATAATATCCTTTTCTGGCCTCCACATGCCCCAGTTACATACATGATAACAGATATACACGTAGGCAAAACACCCTACACATAACTTTTTTTTTTAAGTTTAGAATTTGGGCAGTGTTTTTATTTAAACTATAATTTATAAAAGTAATCACATATAATAATGATACAAAGCTCAATAATTACTATAACATTCTCATGAATTTTGCCACAAAGATTTTAGCTCTTTCAAGTCTTTGGTATACTTAATCATTTGTTTTACAGGATTTTTCAACAACTTTAAATACCTACGATAATAAAATTGTATCAAGAATACCCACTTGAATTTGATGTATAATTATGGATCTTGAGTCTACAAAATTACAATGCAATCATGCACATTTACCAGAAGATGATATGCATAATTCTTTTCTGCCATAATCATTGCTGCATTACTCACTCAATAGACACTAAAATGCACAGTGATTTTGCACAAATCGAGAGGTTTCAGAAAGTGCTATTATGATATAATTTCCCATGGTATACTGTTTAAGTTTCTTTTACATTTCGCCTGATAAAATATAATAATTCTAAAGCCATAATCTCTTTGTAGCACAATAGTTTAGAAGAACAGGTGCATGTCATCTCAGTTTACCTGGAATTGATTTCAGGAAACCCCGATTGGTTGCATTTTTTTAAAAAAGACAACACTATTAGTTGTCTCATTTGTTATAGCCATTCGTTGCAGTTCTCACATCTGTCAGAGTCCATACAAATAGCCCCCTCGAGGAACCAGATGTTACAAGTTATCATTTTGTTGTTTGCTTTGCCTTGTAGACAAAATCTGGACAGTAAACATCCTGGACTGTTAAGCATCATTATCAAATGCAAATCATTGACGAATCGTTTGTCACTGCTACTGAAATTCTTGCCTCAGTAATTAGTACTAGGAAAAAAATAATATTACTAGAGACAGAAATGGTAAATGGTTAGGTAGTTAAGTACATATATATATATATATATATATATATATATATATATATATATATGCCAGCAAGTCAAGCATATCTATCTATCAAAGATTTGGAAAGCCAATATTTGCATTCATATTGCAGTTATAAAATAAACAGCAAATTCAGGTAACATCTACTTATATGTGAATTATACGTTTTGACCTACTTGTGAAAGAAAAAAATCCTCAAAATTCTTTCAATAACCTCATTTTTTTTAAATCTCCAAAGACTCTATATTTTGGGTTCTTGTAAAATCAAAGTAAGTTAAATAAATTTTTATTTCAAGAGAGAATAACCAAGACATAGCCACAGCCAAAGCAAAGCAAAAGTAAATTCCAATACTGTAAAAATCCCAGTGTCACCCTCTGTGATTCATTCACAATTTTCAGGGTTTCTCCTCCAAAGATCTTGGACCAGGTCTTTGTCTCGATCCTCTGTAGTACATGTAGCTAATCACGCAGGCCTAGGTCAATGCCATCCACAGCTGCTGCAGTCCTGGTTACCCAATGGTTCTGGTAAAATGCTGGTATTTCTACACAGGGCTTCCCTTCAACAACAACCTCTCCTGGCAGCTCTTCTACTGTCCAAACCATGCCATGTCCTATATTTATGACCTCTAAAATCCTGGGAATTTAATGGAATCTGTGGCCCAATCTTCACTAATGGCTTTGATGAGCCAGTCTTTTCAGGGACTGGCTCTTCAGGGACCCCAGCCCTGCCACTCAGGGGCAAACTTCAGTTACTCTCATTAATCCCTTCATGTCTTCAAAACCGGAATTATCTTGGTGTATTTTACACTAACTGCTTTAGCAGCAAGTACTAGGTGAAGCTTTGTCTCCCTCTGGAACACATATTACTGTGCTGATGCTAAAGAAAGACTTCTACAAGACATGGCCTCAGTGATGTTCTCTTCTTGTTTTTTTAATTTTATTTTTTTAATTTAATTTTATTTTATTAATTATACTTTATTCACTTTGTATCTCCCCATAAGCCCCTCCCTCCTCCCCTCCCTGTCCCACCCTTCCTCCCCTTCTTCACGCATGCCCCTCCCCAATTCCACTGATAGGGGAGGTCCTCCTCTCCTTCCTTCTGATCCTAGTCTATCAGATCACATAGGAGTGGCTGTATTGTCATCTTCTGTGGCCTGGTAAGGTTGCTCCCCCCTTAGGGGGAGGTGATCAAAGAGCAGGCCAATCAGATTATGTCAGAGGCAGTCCCTCTTCCCAATACTATGTAACCCCCTTGGACACTAAACTGTCATGGGTTACATCTCTGCAGGGGTTCTAGGTTATCTCCACGCCTGGTACTTGATTGGAGTATGAGTCTCTGGGAAGACCCTTGTGTTCAAATCTTCTGGTTCTGTTGCTCTCCTTGTGGAGTTCCTGTCCTCTCCAGATCTTACTATTTCCCACTTCCTACATAAGATTCCATGCACTCTTCCCAACAGTTGTCCATAAGTCTCAGTGTCTGCTTCCTCAGACAGCTAGGAATAGCGCTTCCTCAAGATCCAGCCATACCACTCCTAGGCATATATCCAAAAGAGGCTCAAGTACACAAAAAAGACATTTGCTCAACCAGTTTGTAGCAGCTTTATTTGTAATAGCCAGAAGCTGGAAACAGCCCAGATGCCCCTCAAATGAAGAATGGATGCAGAAATTATGGTACATCTACACAATGGAATATTACTCAGCAACGAAAAATAAGGAAATCATGAAATTTGCAGGTAAATGGTGGGACCTGCAAAGGATCATCCTGAGTGAGCTGTCCCTGAAGCAGAAAGACACACACAGTATATAGTCACTCATATAGACATATAACAGGATAAGCCTACTAAAATCTGTAAATCTTAAGAAACTAATCAAGAGAGAGGACCCTGACTTAAAACTCTCAATCCCCATCCCGAAAGGCAAAGAGGATGGCCATCAGAAGAAGAAAACAGGAAACAAGCTAAAAACCTGCTATGGAGGGCCTCTGAAAGGCTCTGCCCTGCCGACTGTCAAAGCAGATGTTGTTCTCTTCTTATTAGTAGCTAATTCTTCAGTCATAACAGACTAGTATCAGTTGTCCCAGCAAAGAATATTAATCATTAATTTAATGTATCAAAGAGTTCTAATACAAGTCTTTAATTGATGATCAAAAGTTTTCAAGAATTCCCCTTGAAAAGTCATAAATGAGACCTCCATCTTTTTAATTTTAATTTTTATTTCTTCAGAATTTGTTCATATATCCTGAATGTAGCTCCTTCCTCAACTTCCCCTGTCCCACCCTCCATTCCTCTTTCTCCCATTCCCTTCCACTAATCCAGTGAAATAGTCCTACTATTGTCATCTGCCCATAGCTTGTCAAGTCTTATCAGGACTGCCTAGATCCTCTTCCTTCCTGGCCTGACAAGGCCACATCACCAGGGGCTTCCCTCACTATACATGGAGACTGAGTTTAATAAACTGGACCTCATGGAACTGAAAAGCTTCTCTTAAGCAAAGGACACCATCATCAGAACAAAATGACTGACTGGGGAAACAACTTTACCAACCCTATATCCAATAGAGGGCTAATATCCAGACTATATAAAGAACTCAAGAAATTAGATACCAACAAACCAATTAATCCAATTAAAAAGATGGAGCACAGAGCTAAGCAGAGAATTCTCAACAAAGGAATATCGAATGGCAGAGAAACACTTAAAAAATGCTCAACATCCTTAGTCATCAGGGAAATTCAAATCAAAACAACTCTGAGATTCCAGATTACACTAATCAGAATGGCTAAGATTAAAAACTCAAGTGACAACACATGCTGGAGAGGATGTCGAAAATAGGGAACCCTCCTCCATTGCTGGTGGGAGTGCAAATTTATACAACAACTTTGGAAATCAGTCTGGTGCTTTCTCAGGAAACTGGGAATAGTACTTCCTCAAGACCAACTATATCACTCCTAGGCTTATGCCCAAAGGATGCCACACCCTCAATAAGGACTTTGCTCAAATATGTTCATAGGCCTCCATCTTATGAAACTGTCTCAATGCCATTTTCTTTAAAGTTCTAACAGAGCAACTCACTGAGCTCTTACTACTCAAGAACTACTTTTTTAGCCCAAAGCTCAAGTATTGCCACAATTTCCCTCAAAATACAGGATTAGTTCTGTGACAGCAATACGCCTCTTCCGGTGCCAATACCTATTTTAGTTGTGATTAAATTGTTGTGATAAAACACCATTACCAAAGAATCCTAGGGAGGAAATAATTTAATTTATCTAACATGTCTTCATAAACTACCATGAAAGAAAATCAGGGAAGGAACTCAAGCCAGGACCCTGGCTACATGAACTGAAGCAGAAGCTACCACACGTACTGCCTACCAGCTCGCTTCCCGTTGCTTATCAACCTGTTTTCTAATTGCCAAGACCACTAATCTACCAGTGCCACCATCCATGACGGCTGGACCCTCCTGCCACATTATAATAATTAAGAAAACGCACAACACGTTCTCAATCATATACTGACATTTTCTCCTTTGAGGGTCTGTCTTCGCATGGATTCAAGTTGATAGAGGTAACCACCCCTGGCTTAGACTAGAATTTTACTATTGTTTGATTTTTACCTTGTATATTTGTGATGAGAAAGGATATTTATGTCATTTTTGAATAGGCAACAGCATATTAATTTAAAGAGCTAATTTTTATTATTGTTTATATGAAGAGCTAATTCTTATCACTGTTTATATAAAAAGCTAATATTTTATGATTATTTTTATATAAAGAGCTAATTTTTGTTATTATATTTATAAAAGAAAAATCTGCAATATATAAATAAACCAAATACAATTTTGAGTTTTATTTCTGGACAGACATTTTCTACTTAAACCTTAAGAGCTGTTTTAATGAGTGTTATTTTTTTCTCACTCCCTTTTCAATATAAACTGTTATCTCTTTGTAGAAACAAATATTGTCTGCTCCAAGTAACATTATATTATGTATATTGAATTCATGATACAAGAAGATTTATAGGTGGATTGTAGTTTTGAGGGAAATAAGACAAATATATAAATAAGAAAGAATGAATTAGAATGCATATTACTTTTTAAACTATGGGTTGTCATTTGAAAGCATCACATCATCTTACTAACATTAAATAACAAAATTATTATGAAATAAAAGATAGTGTGAAAAATGATTTATAAAAATACTTATGATGCTCACTACTTTGTGAAACATTTAAAATAATTAGAGATATTTTATTACTGTTCACATGCAGTCAAATAATAGTATTTATTCAATCCTTAAGCCTAAATCTATGCAACCACTAGGTTTTCACCTCCTAATTAGTAACACACAGTAATTCAGTCTTATAGAGTAATCCTTAAGTACGATAAGAACCTGGAAACTAACAAGATGTCCATCTATGGAGGAATGGATACATATTTTGTGGTACTTTTACACAATGGACTACTACAATGGTCCATTTGATTTAGGACCTCTGTAAGTGCCTTTATTTCCTTATTAGGTTTCTGTCTAGATGATCTGTTCCTTGGTGAAAGTGGGGTGTTGAAGTCTCCCACTATTAAGGTATTAGGATCGATGTATGATTTAAGTTTTAGTAATGTTTTGTTTATGAATGTAGGCACTCTTGTATTTGGGGCATAGATGTTCAGAATTGTGATGTCCTCTTGGTGGATTTTTCCTTTGATGAGAATGTAGTGTCCCTCCTCACCTTTTTTGATTAATTTTGGTTGAAAGTCTATTTTGTTAGATATTAGAATAGCTACCCCAGCTTGTTTTCTGGGTCCATTTGCTTGAAAGACATTTTTCCAGCCCTTTACTCTGAGATAGAGTTTATCTTTGTTGCAGAGGTGTGTTTCTTGTATGCAGCAGAATGTTGGATCCTGTTTCCACACCCATTCTGTTAGTCTGTGTCTTTTTAGTGGTGAGTTGAGTCCATTGATGTTAATAGATAATAGTGACCAATAAATGTTAGTTTCTTTTGTATTGGAGTCAGTGGTCTTACTGTGTTTCAATGCTTGTTTTCTTTTCATTTTTGTTGGGATATTATCTGTATGCCCTGTTTTCTTGGGTGAAGTTGTTTTCATTGGATTGGAGTTTTCCTTCTAGTATCTTCTGTAGGGTTGGTTTGCTGTGTAGAATTTGCATAAATTTAGTTTTGTCATGGAATATTTTGTTTTCTCCATCTATGTTGATTGAAAGATTTGCAGGGTATAGTAGTCTGGGTTGACATTTGTGGTCTCTTAGAGTTTCCATGACACTTGCCCAGGCCCTTCTGGCTTTCATAGTTTCTGATGAGAAGTCTGGTGTGATTCTGATAGGTCTACCTTCATATGTTACTTGGTCTTTTTCCCTTGCTGCTTTTAATATCTTTTTTGTTGTTGTTGTTGTTCTGTAGATTTAGTGTTTTGACTATGATGTGACGTGATGTGTTTCTTTTCTGGTCTAGTCTATTTGGAGTTCTGTAGGCCTCTTGTATATTTATGGACATCTCTTTCTTTAAGTTGGGAAAGTTTTCTTCTATGATTTTCTTGAAAACATTTTAGGGACCTTGGAGTCTGGAGTCTTCTTTTTCATGAATTCCTCTTATTCTTAGATTTCATCTTTTCATAGCGTTCTTGATTTCTTGGATATTTTGTGTTTGGGACTTTTCTGATTTTACTTTTTCTTGGAGAGAAGTATTAATTTCTGTGAGTGTATCTTCAGCTCTAGAGATTCTCTCTTCCATCTCTTGTATTCTGTTGGTGATGCTTACCTTTGTGGTTCCTGATCTTTTCTCCAAGTTCTCCAGCTCAAGGGTTTTCTCAGTTTGTGTTTTTTTTTTGTTTGTTTGTTTGTTTGTTTTTGTTTTTTATTGATTCTAATTCTGTTTTCATGCCTTGCACCATTTCCTTCATCTGTTTGAATGTGGATTCCTATCTCTCTATGTTGGTCTCTACTTTTTTGTTCATTTTCTTTCTATATGCCACTAATTTTATCTGTACTTGTGCCTCTATTTGTTTGCCCATGTTTGCCTGTGTTTCTTTAAGAATTTTGTCTATTTCTTTTTTCTTTACCTCCAATTGACTGGCCAAATCTTTGAAGGATTTGTTCATTTCCTCTTTGACTGAATTTGCATAGTTATTGTTCTGAGAGAGTTGTTTGTTTCCTCTTTATGAGCCTTAAATAATTGGGTAAGCATAGCTTTAAAGTCATTTTCCTGTGCTTCTGATGAATTGGAGTATCCATCAATTTTGGGGGTTGCTGGTGAAGTCATGATGTCCTGATTTATGTTGATTTATGTTGGAAGTGTTCTTTCGCCTACCCCTGGCCATTGGTTTATCTGAAACCTTCCCTGTTTGTTTTTGTGTTCTGCAGTTCAGACTGGTACTGTCTCTCTCTGGTGTCTGGAGAGTTCTTCAGGAAGTTGAGAGAGGTCCCATGTCCTCAGCATGTGCTGAGGACTAGCTGTACCTGTGGGAGAAAAGTACTGGGGCAAATGCAGGTGTGTGTGTGTGTGTTTGTGTGTGTGTGTGTGTTTGTGTATGTTTGTGTGTGTGTGTGTGTGGAAGTGTGCGTGGAAGTGTGTCTTGAGAGACAGAGTGATAGATAATGTTGAACCCTTGAGTGAGTGTGAGGGTCTCTGCACTATATATGTAGCAGGCACTAGTGATGTTTGTGGCACAATTTCTGGCATTAACTGCTTTAACTCTTCAACTGGACCCACAGAGCAAGGGCTTCAATGTCCCAAATGACCCTGTTTCCCACAGTGTGTATGTGGGTGGGAGTGGTCCGATGCCTGGCTTCTGTTTTAGAAGGACCCAGGATCTGGGGCTCTGCAGATTCTCAAGGGTGCACTCACTCTCAGGCAGGTCACTTGGCAGGGATCGGGGTATCCGGGCTCTCTGCCCTCTGGTTTGGTCCTGTTTCTTTGATGTGCTTCACCAGCTCAGTGCTGCTGCCACTGCCAGGTTAGCTCCACTGTAGCTGGAGACTGGGATGCCAGTCCAGATGTTTTCTGGTAAGACCTGGGGGCTCTCCACTGTACTCTCCAAGCATGGGAGGCCCAATTCCTGGTGTACTTAGCTTGTATGGCAGGTCTGCTTGGTTTTGGTGGGTATATAGCATAATACCTGTCACTGAGGGATTGGGCGGACCATGCAGTCAGTGTCTGAGCGACCCTGTGGGGCCAGTATGTTGGCTAGCAGACCCAGGATTCTGGGATGATGGTGTCGCGGATCTGGACCTGCAGTAAAGGGGCCTCAATGTCCCAAGTGACCCTCTGTTTCCCACAGTGGGTATGTGGGTGGGAGGGGTCCGATGCCTGGATTCTATTTTAAAAGGAGTCTGCATCTGGGGCTCTGCAGACACACAAGGGCGTACTCACTCTCAAGGCGGTCACAACCGCAGGGATCAGGGTAACCAGGTTCTCTGTTCTCTGGTTTGGCCCTGGTTGGTCTTAAGCTGGAGGACTGATGTTCCCCGCCAGCTCAGTGCTGCTCCACTGCCAGGTTAGGAAGTCCCACTCGAGCTGGATATAGAGTTATGTGAGCATTGTCATTTGACTTTTACCTAAATCCCTCACAATATTAGGGGAAAAAAATTGTTGTTCTAGGTTGGAAAACTTTTCTTTATTTTTGTTAATTTGTTTTTTAAGTTATGGAGATAATATACTTTATTATCATCTTCCTGATATATCATCTATTCTTTAAAATTCTAACATGACATCTGTAATGAAGAGAATTTATGGGAAGAGAATTTAGACAACTGTCTCATCAAACTCAGCAAGGTTTTCTTTCTTAAAATCTCGTTTTACTGTCATTCTCATAACTTTCAAATATAATTTAAATTGTTGTATTCTTTGTAATGATAACAGACTGCCTTACCATAAAACCAACACTGACTTTTCCTCTCTTATGTTTCTTTCCCAGAGTTCAAACAATTACATTCAAATAAATATACTAGTGGCTAACTAAATCTTCTATTATTTTTATTTTGCAAATGCTTTATGTCTAATTTGCTTTGTACTTTGTTTTGTTATGAAATTTTCTCTAGTCCTGTCAGTTGTATGCATTCATGAATTTCTGTTCAATTTATCTTAGTGTTTGTTATAAAGATGACTAACTTTATATTTATGAAAAATCAAATCATATTTCTCAGAAAATTCATAACTCATAGAACACTTTAACAAGATATAGCAGTCCTTTGGCATGTACTCATGTTCCATTAGAGATATTACCTATTTTATTTTTAAAATTCACACCATATTTTTACCGTATTTTATGTTCAAGAATCATTTATATTTATTCATAGTGTCTCACTTTGATTTTATCCTTTACTATATCACTGTATTGTCATCCAAGATAATTTATCCTACGTGTAAAATCTCCTTAATTCTTTTACTACTAGTCTGCTGATGAAAATGTATCTTAATTCATTAAGGGTATGTGTTTTATGAAACTAGTATTTTGGTGTAATTGGTGTAATTTCACATGAGTAATTAGGTAAAACTTGTACCTAAAAAGTTAAATGCAAAATTGTTGGTATAATGTTCTTTTGGAATGTATACAATTTACCCTTGTTTATTCAAATGCTGATTTCTCTACCCCACTATCTGTTTTCAATCTGGACACTGCATAGTGATGTTTATTCTAAGTATTACCTCTCTCAAGTTTGTGTAAACATGCCACCATTTGTTCTCTATAATGTCAATTAAACAACCAGCTTAAATGCAAAGCAATGGAGAGGATAGGTTGGGACATCCTGGTCCTGAAGGGAGTGAGAAGGAAGCCAGTAGGAGGGAGAAGCCACAGGAAAGATCTTGGAACCACGTGGAGAGATGGAGAGGACCTAAGATATGACTAAAAGCAAGTATAATATCTGAATAGTAGGAAATTATGTGGGCTTGGAGGTTTAGTTTGGAGTAACTATTGTCCATCATTGTGCTCTAGATTAATTAAATAAATCCCAGTCTCTGTGTGATGATTTGGGTCTATGTCTCATTTAGGACTAACTGCTGATTAACTAAAAGATAAATCAATAGTAAATATTAAATAACTGCAACACAAAATATATGCGTTATTTCACCAACATATTGCATCCAAACAAGGCATCAACCATAATCGGATGAGTTGACTAATGATACTTTCTGATAATAGCATAGTTTCTTTGATAGACTTTAATTGTAATGATATCATTGAGTATGCATTAATCTATGTATGTTTTTTAATGAGGCATATTTTTGAAATGTTTCCATTTCAACTTATCTTTTATATTTAAAGCTAGGTAAAATGTGCTATCTAAATAAATCTATTTTTATCTACTCGGTTATTACTATATCATTGGATTGAATGTTCAGACCTTATGAATAACAATAAAATATTTTTGTTTGTGAATATGTGTTCTAAACATACATTCCAGATCTGTATTCTCCCTCTCTTCTATCTTCACCTATACTCAACTTAGCCAATTTTATTTTATTTTATTTTTCTTTCACTGACTATCTACTGATATTTCATTATATTTTCAAGTTATTGTTCTCTGATTATTAGTAAGAATATCCTTCTACTATGTCACATTATTTTTCTTTTAGTTTTCTATTTTTTAATTGCTGAAAAGTGTTCCATTGTGTAAATGTACCATAATTTCTGTATCAGTTCTTCAGTTGAGAGACATCTAGGTTGTTTCCAGATTCTGGCTATTACGAATAAAGTTGCTGCACAGATAATTGAGCAAATGTTGTTGTATGGTGGAGCATCTTTCGAGTATATATGCCCAGGAGTGGTATAGGTGGATCTTGAAGTAGAACTATTCTTAAATATTTGAGAAGGCACCAGGTTGATTTCTAAAGTGGCTGTACAAGTTTGCATTCCCACAAACAATGGAGGAGATTTCCCCTTTCTCTACATCCTCTCCTGCATGTATCATCCCTTGAGTTTTGATCTTTGCCATCCTGATTGTGTGAGGTAGAATCTCATGGTTGTTTTGGTTTGCATTTCCCTGATGACTAATAACATTGGGTATTTCTTTAAGTGCCATTTGATTACCTTTTGAGAATTCTGTTTAGCTCTGTACCCATTTTTTAATTGGATTACTTGGTTTGTTGGTCTTTAACTTCTTGAGTTCTTTATATATTCTGAATATTGGCCCTCTGTCAGATGTAGGGTGGCTAAAGATCCTTTCCCAGTCTGTAGGCTGTTGTTTTGTTCTAATGACAGTGTCCTTTGCTTTACAAAAGCTTTTTAGTTTCGTGAGGTGTATTTATTGGTTGTTGATCTTATAGCTTGTGCTATTGATGTTCTATTCAGGAAGTTGAAAAACGCAAGCAAATTGTGGGAACTAGAAAAGATCATCCTGAGTGAGGTAACCCAGAAGCAGAAAGACACATATAGAATATATTCATTTATAAGTGGATATTGGCCATATAATATAGGATAAGCATAGTAAAATCTGTAGTCCTAAAGAAGCTACACAACAAGGAGGACCCTAGGGAAGAGGCAGAAACCTCACTCAGAAAGGCAAACAGGATAGACATAGCAAGCAGAAGGCATGGAACAGGACAGAAGACTTCCATAGGGGACCTCTGAAAGACTCTACCCACCAGGGTATTGAAGGAGACACTGAGATTCATTGCCTAAATTTGGGTAAAATGCTGGAAATGTTATGGAAGAAGACAGAGATAGAAAGACCTGGAGGGGAAAGGAACTCCACAAGAAGACCAACATAGCCAAAAACCAGGGCCCAGGTTGGCCTGCAGAGGCTGATACTCCAACCAAGGACCTCTAGGAGAGGACCTAGAACCCCTGCTCAGATGAAATACATAGGCTGTTCAGTTTCCAAGTGGGTTCCCTAGTAATGGGGATAGGAGCTGACTCTGACATGAACTCAGTGGCTGACTCTTTGATCACCTCCCCC
Organism: Rhombomys opimus; assembly: GCA_010120015.1. Taxonomy (NCBI): domain Eukaryota; kingdom Metazoa; phylum Chordata; class Mammalia; order Rodentia; family Muridae; genus Rhombomys; species Rhombomys opimus. The sequence goes on from REGO01000767.1 coordinate 261,098, forward strand.
GGGGTGGGGGGGCAGTGCAGTCTTGCCAGCCTACAAAAGAAGATGTTGCAGCCAGCCCTGATGAGACCTGATAGGATAGGGTCAGATAGAAGGACCTGGAGGGGTCCTGTAAATGGACTAGGGGAGGGGCATTGGGAGAAAAGAGGGACAGAAGGTGGGACTGGGTGGAGACAAGGAAGGTGGTTGCAGTAGGATGTAAATTGAATAAATTTTAATAAACAAAAAACAAAGATTAAAGAAACAACCAACCAAATGAATTTTCTTTTAATTGGATTAAAGGACATTTGATTGCAGAATGCATTTTAATTATTTGTCCATTCATCATTTGTTTATACTTCTTATACTGCTGTAAGATAATTGGTATATAATACAGATAGCTTTTGTTAATTATAAATTTTATGAATATTTTCTCAAAGTTACGTCCTCATTTCAATAATCGTCTTTGTTTTTTCCTACTGCACTGGAAATCATCATGACCAAAACAATGAGGAGAGTGAAGAGTTGAGTTCAGCTTACACTTCAAGATAATAGCTATTGCTAAGGGGTTCAGGAGCAAGACATGAAGGCAGGAACACTGGAACAGGACTTTAGGAGAGACCATGAAAAAACACTACTTGCTGGCTTTCTCCCTTTGGCTTGTCTTAGTGTTTTGAAAACCAGGCCCATCTGGCTAGTGGTGGTATTATTAAAGGAGGACTGAGACCTGCTCTGTCAATAATGAATTGAAAAAAAAATAATAATAATAAGATGCTCCACACACATAGCCACATGATAATCTGCTGGAAATGATTCCAGTTGTGATTCTCTTTTCTCAGGTAACTATTTTGTATCAAGTTGAAAAAAATTAAAAAAAAAACAGTCATTCAGCACAGTAATTTATTTTAAAAAAGGACAGAATATAAATTAACATTGGTATAATGACCAAACTGTAAATTATTAGCATCATTTTTATTCTTGTAACTACTTTTTTTTCTTTGTTCTTAGTGATTTTCCTTTAAATTTGTACCATTTTGTAACAGTTTTAGCAGGTGAATATAATATCTTTTGCAGGTTTGGAAAAAGAAATCAGACATTTTCCTTTATACTCTCATGTTATTTTATCCAGTCAAAAATTTCCAATGATATGTACAATAGAAAATTTTAACAGGGATGGCATGTTCTCTGTTGATAGCTGCATTATGCTCTCTCTTTCATACATTAAAGTTCTGACCAATAAAGTGAAAGAATTTGAGAAGAGAGCTGTGAAAGCTCTTTCCAGTTAAAGGAGACCATGAAGTCGCAGCTATCATATTAAATATTGAACTATTATTAGAATAGACATCATGGAGTTTGGTCTGTAAAAGAAAAAAATTAAGAGCGCAAGAAAGAGAGTTGTTCCAAGCCAAAAGGAGTATCCTTTCCAGGGAAAGCAGATGACTGATGCTTTTATTTGAATATCTCGCCTTCCAGAACCTTGAGAAATAAATGTTCTTTAGGCTGCAGTCTCTGATATTACAATATGGCAGTCCAAGTTGACCATTATGCTTCCTTCGGTCTATTTTAATGTTAATTATTTCTTTCCAGTGTTTTGGGGTTGTTTTTTTGTATATATCTTGCCTAATGACTAATTATTTCTAGTTTCAGTGTTTACATATTTAGCATCTACAGCTTGATGCTCCCATTTTTAAAATTAAATGTTAATTTTTCTATAATTTATTAAGTTTATTAATTACAGTCATTATTTTTTTACATTGGGGAAACTTCTAGTGAAAATCTAAGCATGTTCTTACATAAAGCACAGATCTTACTCTTCTTCTGTATCCCATTCTACTTTTATTTTCTAATGTAATTAATTATAACTTGCTATTCCTAAGAATTTGTTTGGCTTTGATGCATGCTTACCACTAATACTTAGGTTTTAGAAAATGAACAAAAGAAAAGACTATGGTGCTAACAGGGTTCTCATGACACTTCTAGACTAGAAATTTTATATCCACTTCATGGAATTAAGAATAGCTCATCTTAACTCATAATAAAAGCTTTCTCTAAGCCTCCTTCAAGTTCACCTGCAGCTATAAAGTTGGCTGTTGCCACAAAGAGGAAATCAGTGTTCCAAACCAATTTATCCCTCTGGTTTGCAAATCTCTGAGTCTTTGCTTCAAAGTCAGGGCTTCAGTAACTATAAAAAGTCTTTCGTTTCATTAGTTATAGGAAACTCTAGCTGGAAAAGGAGTTGTTTGTGATACTAAAAAGGAAAGGATACATTAGCTTTCATAATTTTCCTTAATATGTTTAATATTTATTAAACACTAAAAATAACAAAATGTACAAGCTTTTTAAAAATAAAATCTGACTAAAATTTACAAGTAATATATTCTATAATTCATATCTATATGATTAGGAACAGACACAACATAGGATAAATAATGAAAAATATATACAATATAACACATGTCACCATTTCTGTGGATCTTCAACTTTTTTTTAGTTTTTTATTTAACTTTTATTAACTACACTTTATTCATTTTGTATCCCCCCATAAGCCCCTCCCTCCTCCCCAATCTTCAACTCTCTACATCTGCCTAGTCTAGACTATGTGATTTTTCACTGTTTTCTTCTGTGGGTTTCTACATTTTTTGGAGATGACTACACAGGCCATAATATTTTGTGTTTTCCCCAATGTCCCCATTTAGGTGAGTTATCACAGTTACATGAGGCCTTAGTCCACATCCTTACTAAATACATTCACTACACAGACTCTTAATTACTTCTTTGTGGTCCAAGTTATTTCTGGAAGACTCACCGTTTTACTAGCATAGATACTCTATTTATCCTCATTAGCACAGACATCTATCATATTGCAGCATAGGGTGATTAAAATTCCTTTCATTTTGATTTGAATTTCCCCAAGGACTAAGGACACTGAACAATTCTTTAGGTACTTCTGGGCCACTAGAGAGTCCTCTGTTGAGACTTCTTTGTTAAGCTGTTTACCCCATTTGTAATTGGGTTATTTGGTTTGTTGGTGTCTAATTTCTTGAATCCTTTATATATATTTGGGATATTAACCCTCTGTGAAATGTAGGGTGAGTGAATATCTTTTTCCATTCTGAGGGCTGACCGTGTCCTTTGCCTTACAGAACTTTTTTTTCAGTTTCATAAGGCCCTATTTCCTGATTGTTGATCTTAGAGCCTGAGCTGTTGCTGTTCTGTTCAGGAAGTTGTCTCCTGTGCCAATGAGTTCCAGGCTCTTCCAGGACATTTCCTGTGCCAATGTGTTCAAGTTTATCCCACAGGAAGACAGACAGAGTAAAGTACTATGGGCCCATGGGGGCTCACAGAGGAGTGAACGACCAAACAAAGAACATGCAGTGGAGCTAGACCTCCTGCAGATAGCACATGTGCAGCCTGGTCGACATGTGGGTCCCTCAACAATGGGAGGAGTGGCTGCTTCTGACTTTGTTGCCTGCCTTTGGACTCCTTTTCTCTAGCTGGGCTGCCTGTGTGGCCCCAGTGGGAGAGGATGTGTTCAGTCCTGCAGCAAATCCAGATGCCTGGGTGAGTTGCTACTTCTTGGGGACCTCCCCTTCTCTGAGAAAAAAAAAAAAAAAAAGAGGGAGGATGCCTGGACGGGCCTGCGGGTAGGTCTGAGAGAAGAGGAGGGGGTGAGATCAGGCTGTAAGTGATTAAGTAAGTAAGTCAGGGAATAAATAAATAAATAAACGGATGGATGGATGGGAAAAAAGAAAATAGATGATTTTTCTCTTATAGAATACATCTCAATCACACTTTCCCCTGCCTCTACTCCTCCTAGCTCTCCCACACATTCCCTCTTCCCAGACACATTCCCCCTCAGTTGCCTCTTCTGAAAAGAACAGGCATCCAAGAGACAACAGCCAAACAGACAGAAACAAGACACAATAAGACAAGGCAAAATTCCTCATTCTGAGGCTGGAAAAGGCAACTCAATAGGAGAAAAAAAAAAAAAAAAAAATATATATATATATATATATATATATATATATATATTCAGGGGGCCAAGCTGAGAGGCAGGCCCTGTGCGTGCTGCCTCAGTCTATGCGAGCCAGGTTAGCTCTGATGAGCGGATTGATTGGGGCTGGTTGATGTTCTCCTGGAATCCTCCATCCCCTCTGATTTCTGTAATTTTTCCTCATCCTCTGCTGCCATGTGTCCCCAATCTCCAATGGGAAGGACAGAATGGAGATCTGCAATTTAGACACTCTCTCTGCAAAGTGTCTGGCTGTGTGTCTCTGCACCCGCTCCCATCTGCTGGAGATGTAGTAGAATATGATTAGGAGTAATTTATTTCCTTTTCTTTCTTTCCTGGCCATTAAGGCAGTGTAGGGGCTTCTCCTAATTTCTTAGCTTCTCCAAAAGACTGACATAATAATAATCACTTTTGACTTCGAATAACGTTAGTCTTTGATATAGAAAGAGTAACAGCATCCCACCTACTGTCCCTTTATTTCTGTCTCAAAGTTTGTTTGCTATATTCAGACATTATAAATCAATTTTCAGAAAAACCCTTTATCTACATTAACAATTAAACTGTGAACTTCAAAACTTAATGTGTCTCTGCAGGGACACCACAGCCCAGTATTTTTGGCTCCGTTGATCTCCTTTTGGAGTTCCTGTCCCCTCCAGGTCTTTCTATCTCCCACTTCTTTCATAAAATTCCGTGCACTCTGCCCATAGTTTGGCTATGAGTCTCAGCCTATGTTTTGATACCTCGATCAGCAGATTCTTTCAGAGGTCATATGTAGTAGGCTACTGTCCTGTTCCCTGTCTTCTCCTGCTTCTGATATCTATTGCATTTGACCTTCTGAATGTGGATTAAGCATCTTCCCTAGGGTCGTCCTTGTTGTTTAGCTTCTTTAAGAGTATAGATTTTAGTATGTTTATCCTATATTATATGTCTAATACTGGTGCTTGGAGAGTACCTAAAACCCCTGCTATGTCTGTAGTTCATAGACTCAGTCTCCAAGTAGGTTCCCTAGTAAGGGGAGCAAGGTATGTCTCTGGCATGAACTCAGTGGCTGGTTCTCTTATCACCTCCACCTGGGGGGTGTAGCCTTGCCAGGCCACAGAGGAAGACAGTGCATGCAGTCCTGATGAGACTTGATAGGCTAGGGTCAGATAGAATAGGAGAAGGTCCTCCCCTATTAGTGGACTAGGGGAGAGACACAGCGAGAGAAAAGGGAGGGAGGGTGTGATTGGGAGGAGACAGTGAGGGGACCACAATCAGGATACAAAGTGAATACATTGTAATACTAATTATTATTAATTATGAATTAATTAAATACAATAAATTATAATAGTAAAAATGCTAATGTAAAAAAGACATTTTAAAGGTTAAAAATGTGAATTAACATAATATTGCAGGTATTTACTCTTTATGTTTTCTAGTAACATCATAAATATACAACTATTAAGATAAATATACAAATATTATTTACATTAGTTTTTACTTCCTTATTTTGATAAATGCACTTATTTGAATCTCAGTCACAATAAATGTTGAAATTTCAAAATATACACAAAAAAATGAATTAAACTCTGCATTAAAATGTACACTGAACCGCACATATTTTAATCAGAACAAAAAGATGTTCAAATATCACACAGCAAGCCTAATTGATAACAAGAAAAAAAAGCCAGCTGAAAAAGCAATATTCATTTATCATTAATATGCAACAATAAAGCAAAATAGGTCAAAAATGCAGAACAACTGAGAAAACATTGCAGAGGAAAAGAGGCAAATGTGGAAATAATGAAGGGAAAGACCACAAATTGGATGGAAGAAGGTAGAGAGGGAGAAAGGAAGGCAAAACAAATGCAAAGTTCAACAGTAGAATGAGCGATAGTAAGTATTTTCTTACTGTGTGTGGTACTTTGTATTTTGAAACTTTGAAATCCACTTTACACAGCCCAAATCTGTTGAAGGTCTGTCCTAAAAACATGTTTATTCATATTGCTGAGCTCATTCCCAGAATCGATTATCATATACTAGTATTTTAATGCACATTTTAAAATCATTTTCTGAGCCTTGAAGGCATTCCTAAAGGCTTGGACATAAAAATGTTGACACACACTCTCTGATGATGATGGAAAACTTTACTAAGTCAATGAAAGACAAGGAAAATGTTCACATGTAACAAATATGCCTAAAATATTAGAACTCCAATGAACACAATGCATACAGATAAAGCCAAAAGCTGATTTTCTTTTCTTATGATGTGCCTTTTTCTATTATAATAGATTATCTACAAATTAGATACGGTCATATGTCACATAAATTTTGGAATAAGAAGCTCAGACGTCTATTTTATCAAAGTTCCAATTGATTAAAATGCAGAATAGCCTTAAGCACAGGCCATCACAGGCCCTGCTTCAACTAATAGAGATACAGATAAATTATAAGTTTCCTTGCTGCAAAGCCTATAGGTTACATTGTATTAACTTCTGTAACAGAAGCAATGGAATGGAAATGACTTCCTAACTTATGCACTTTTTTGTACCAAGGTCATTTTATTATGTGAGGAAACACAGGAAATATTAATAAAATTAGTTTCAACTAATCAACTCCTCTTTGATTTAATTTGATCCAATTTGTGAAATTATTAAGGTAAAGGTAATGGGTAGGTATAAAATTTTAAGAGATACAGTAATGAAATATTGTAGGCTCTGAATTTGTACCGATATGAACTCAGGTCCCAGAATTAAGGCTTGAGAACCAATCTTGGATGGTTCTAAGCTTCCTGAAACATGGCTTCCTTATGAGAAAATAAATGATGGTACATGGTAACATACAAATCAATCTTCTAAGGTTTTAAAAGTTTTTTTCTACTGACTGCATGGTTGGGATAACAATAGAATAATATGTGACAGAGTGAATTATTTGATATCAAGTTATTTGAAAACAGTCCAGTATTTCTTATTGACAGAAGATGTGACAATTGGCTTTTGTTGGTGAAGTCAACACAAAAATGAGTCAATGCAAAAAGTAAAATCTATTATGTCAACAAAAGTTATTAAGCAACACCATTTGACGTGCTGTGAATAGGAAGAGACTCAGGAGGCATCAATCCAAAAAGAACTACCACAATTAAGGAATTCTGGGAGCTGGAGAAATAATTCTTCCCAGGGAAAAGAGCACACCAATTGGTTATCCAATGCTAACTGGTCAACCTCGAAAACATACACATACAGTAACAATATACAGACTAAGTCTATGAGTAGGCACACACACACACACACACACACACACACACAATTACTTCTTTTTAATATATAAATAGAGGGCATAAAGTTGAAAGACCAAGTTGAACAAGCAAATATATGGTGTGGAGGGAGAAAATGGAAGACAGGGATGTTGTCATTATAATCTCAAAAAATACATAAAATGAAACAAAAGAGCCATAAAGTTGGCTAGTTTAGTGAAATTTTGACAGTGTAAGACAAACATCTACTCTTCATCTCAGGGTTTTAGAAATATTTTACAAATTCCACAATGTCCCAACTGCAGCGCAAGGTCAGGATAGCGAAAATATCAATTATGAAACTGAGGAGATTGACACTTCTGCTAGGTTACTGACATGTCTCCATCACTGAACTCCATTAACTGAACCTAATTTGCTTTCCAAGTTGTTAAACTATTTTGCAAAAAACAAGTTCCACTTCTCCTGCTGACATTTTTCCCCAGGTAGAATGACAGTGTTTCAATAATCTTCTTTGTCTAAAGATCACCTGATTCATGGAGCTTGATCAAAAAACCAACCAGTTTGTCTCCTTCTATTATATTTTTTATAATACTATTTAAAACCTTTCATTAATAGAATGTCATACTTAAAATAGTTTACCAAATTCCTTTTTTTGTCATCTCAAAAACATTGGAAGCTTTATTATGTCAGAAAATTAATTTATATTATTATCACTGATTACTAAAGGCTACAAAAGTGTTTTCCTCTTTCTTTCAAGGAGGATTTCATGCCCAAACTTCTCTATATTTTATTGAGGAAAAAATCCTGGGCTGAAATTTGGTGTGTGTGTGTGTGTGTGTCTGTGTGTTTCATAATTTCATAGATGTGTATTACATTTACATCATTTCTTCCTTCCTCTCCCCCTCAGAATTTTCTCATGTCCCCTGATACCCTCTTAAATTCATAATCTATTGACTTTAATTACTGCTATATACTTATACAGACAGAGACAGACAGACAGCTAGGTAGATAGATATGTGTGCATGTGAGCGAGGAGGAGGGGAAGGAATGAAGGATAGGAGTGAGGGATATTGAGAGAGAGAGAGAGAGAGAGAGAGAGAGAGAGAGAGAGAGAGAGTTGCTCCTATGTGCAAATGCTTAGGGCTGGCTACTTTGCCCTAGATAACCAATCAGGAAGCTAACCTAGGAGAAAGTTGATTCTCACTGTTTCAGAATCCATCAATTGCTTGTAGCTCTTTAAGGATGGGTAGATCTTGTGAAATTTCCACATTCACATGGACATGCCATCTGGTATTGTTATTGTACACCCTTTTTTTTTGCCTAGGCAATGGCGCTTGAGATTCCATAGGTGCAGCTTCCTGTCATAGAGAAGACACCACAGCACACACACGCTGCTCATCTGACCCTTAGGGTTTTTTCACCCCTCTTCCACATTGTTCCCTAATTCTTAGATGTAGGACAACAATATTTTCAGAGTACTTGTTCAAAATGGGCTTTCAGATAGTTGTGGTTTAAATCAGTACTGCTGATGGTGAATAGATAGAAAAGATACCTGATAAAACAGGATCAGATGAATGGGGGGAGGTCCCCCCCCATCAGTGGACTTGGAAAGGGGCACAGTGGTGATGAGGGAGGGAGGGAGGCACTGGGAGGGAATGAGGGTTCGGGGCACGGCTGGGATACAGAATTAATAAAATGTAACTGATAAAAATAAAAAAATAAATAAATAAAATAAAAAGAAAAGATATATTTATGGGGTACAATTGTGATATTTTTCATTTACATATACTTTTGTGAAAGAATGAATCCATGATACAATCTTACTCATTTGTCATGTTATTACATGAGGGGATCTTTGATTCCTTTTACTTATTTTGAATAACATTATATTCATAGTGATGAACATATATTTTAAATGTTAAACACTCAGTAAATTAGGTTTTCAAAACCATGCTTTTCCCTTTTGCACAAAAGTATGTTGGCTTTCTTATGGAAATTTTGACAGAAAAAAATCATCTTGCCTTTTAAAAGAAAAAAAAAAGAATGAGGAAAATAGAAACTGAATAAAATACCCAGCCCCATACAAATAAGATTATACAAGTGACATAATTGTACCTAATCTTTACATACGTGCCAAACCCACTGATACTGACAATAAAGGAAAATCCTGAGCCTAGATGAGGAACCTAGGAGTGTTTACCTTCTTAAGTAATAAAAGTTTGACTGAAGGCAACTGAGGTTTTCTGATTTACTCCTGACAGAACTGTGAGTATAGGACCGTACATGGTACAGCAGCCTCAGTGACAGGAAAAAAGATTCATAGGCTAAAAGCAAAGAGACCATGGAACTTTACTGTGACTGTCACTCTTACATAACAAATGGTATTTATAAATACTGTAAAATTGAGTATATATTATGCATACTAATTTAAATATCTAAACAAAATGTAAGTTTTCTCTCCATATATATTGTAGTAGGTTTATTTCACATTTTCAAAATATCAGAAACATTCAGTCCAGTGAATGACATTTGATGAAATTCATAGTTAATTTAAAATTTGACCAGCAGTTACAGATGAATACTATTCTTCATTTTGCTCTTAGACACTTTAATCAAACTACTGGCATGTTGGGATCAATCAATTGCAGCATTTGTGCTCATTCATCTTTGTCTTGCCTTTCATTTCATGCCAGCAAAGAGCGTGCTGTGTAATTGAATTTGGTTGAAATGTAATATAAGAGCAAACTGTGACACAGTATCTCTAATCAGTTTGATTTTAAAATGTGAGCACATGCCTCTGTTAAGGGCTGCTAGGGAAAGGGGTGGGATCCTCTGCTCTAGAATAATGCTGCAATTGAGAACTCCTGGGAAAATGGAGAAAACCTGCTTTAGAAACCTGTGTTCTGTAAATTCTCATGTGATAATGTGAGAAAAGAAATGACCAAAATAGTATGCATTGCTGTCACTCTCAATCAGCCTCTTTATATCTTACACATACACACATACAGAGAGACATGCATACACACATTCACAACTTCTCTCATACAGAATAAATTTTTCATATATAATTTCTCAGTGAAATACATTCATTGAGTCGATTATATCATGTCCGAGTCAAGTGAGACAGAACACAGTGAAATGCAACAAGCAGCATGAGGCAGACTTATTGTCTGTACAACTAGAGGCAAAAGAAGGGTAAGATGCCTTGAGTCCCTCATCTTACCCACAGCCTCACCTCTGTAGAAAGCAGCCTCAGTGAGGTTAGTACTGACCAGCACATTGCAGCCATAGAACAGGTCAGGACCTCTGAAAGGCAGTACATATTTCAAAGGAATTTCCCTAACTAGAAAATCCTTTAAGGATTTCTGCCTCAAGGAGATAGAACAACTATGCTCTTCTCAGTGTCTAGGGATATTGCTTTTCTAGAAAATTCTGCCATTGGGTTTGAGAATGGCAAATGAGTAAAGGGGAGACATGGTTTAGTCCAGGACCACCTGAACATTTTCAGACTGTCCACGCAGATACCTGTTAGTAAACAGCAAGCAACTGAGATGTTTATGCCTAAGGTATATTAGGAGATGTTGAACAACTTGTATATTTTTCCAACTGTTGTTTAGTTTTTCAAAAAGTTTGCATAACGTGGGATGAGGAGTGGCTGCTGAACTGCGAAGGCATGGCACAAATATTAATAATGTCTTCTGCAACAAATGGCAAATCCCTGATTATTTTTCTCTTGAAAATTTAGATTTATGTAAATTATCAAAGATATCCACCTAGGGTCACTCATATTTCCAGAAATCTTTGTATATCACTGACACCTTGGTATTTTATTAGCAGGGATGACAATCTAGGGTCCTTCAAAGTATATTTAATATACAAGACTCTTCCATCTGCGTGCTTGTTGGCTTGACGTTGTTCATCTCCCATTTTAGTGGCCTTTTACTTTCTACCAAGGAAAATGCAGCCCTCAGTCAAAAAAACAAAACAAAACAAAACAAAACAAAACACCTCATACCTCCATGTTTCATGATTCAATGGCTTGTTCATAAGGATGCAGGTTTTATAGTCACCAGCCAAGTCTCATTTAACGTGTAGTTGAATGAATTATATTTGCTTCATACGATGATTTTCATGTACTTGTGCCCAGTAGCTAGGAAACACTATGGTCTTCTCTTTCCTTAACACTGTTGAGATAGTTACTCATATAATCAAAGGGATTTGTTCATCAAACTGCACACCAAGGCAGGTGTTTTTAATTCTCATCAGGGTGCATTGCCACCATCAGTTAAAACAGAATTCCCTCCCATGAATACTATACTGGAGCCTTACAAAGAAATCCATACCCTAAACTTCAGAATGCTAAAGTATTTTACAAAATAAGGACACAATTTGCACTTCGTTAGGTGCCAGAAAAATATGGTTTGGAGTCACAGATACAACAGTCTCTCAGTTACTAGATCCTGGTGGCATATGTCTTAGAAAAGTTAGATTACAGATACTTCACTTAGAAGAGATTTTATAAGTGATAGACTCATAGATTCTGTATTAAATTTTTGCTTCTTAATTAGTTACAGCCTTCAAACTATCTCTAAAGTTAATATAATGAATGTCAAATTAATCAACAGCTTTTACTAGCAACAGCAAGAGTATGTTTTCTTAGCTGTGGCAGGTTGTAGTGTTAACTGCCTGTGCTCTAAGTCATCGGGCACTTCTTCATACCTGAGGCTGGTTCATTATGTAAGACTTAACCTATTTAAATTCACAAGTGAAGGCAACTGAAAACAAAGTGCATTTCCATAAATCAGACTAATGTCACAAACAAGAATAAATAATTGAATCCTTGTCCCTTAAAATAAATAACACGTGAGAAAACGGAGCATTGTAGCATAAGCTGTTGATCCAAGCAATTTAATCACTGAAACAGAAGGATTGCAAGTTTCAGCTCAGTGCTAAGTAGTGAGAATTTATTTAAAAAAATAGTTAAGTATAAATCTTATGCTTTTATTTCACACTGTCCTGAAACTTGTATTACGATATACGGTGAAAATAAAAGATAAATTGAATGACAATTTCAAATAAATAAGTAAAATGTCTTTATCTGAAAGTACCTAAAACAGTAATAGAAAACATACCCAAGATTCTTTAAAACAGTCATTAAAACTCATCAGTAAGATTTAAAAGATCATAAGATACAGTTTATATCTAAAAGTACAATGATTTCTTACTACATTGCATATTAAAATGTAAAGGGAACAGAGTTAAATATGTGAAATTTGTGGAGATGGATATGTCCTTATATCCGAGTACTTGTTAGGAAGTATTAGGAAGTTCAAGGCTTGCCTTGTCTACATGATTTTGCCCCCCCAAAAAAAAACCCCATAAATAATTACAAAACTAAACTATTTATTAATATGACAATATTAAATATGTATCAAACTATACAATAAAATAGAAGTTGTAACATATTTCAAAGAAGAAAATAAATATACTGAAGACTGAAAACTACTAAACAGAAATTTGTTCTACATATAAGATTCAGAATTTAATTCTAAAAGGCTTATGCATTCTTTTTTCGAGTGCCTGAGATTAGCTGAATTCATGACAGATCAATGTCAAAACCTGGTGGGATTTCAAATCATAGAAAATCAGCATAAATATGACTGTGTTCCAGGTGAAAGGAAACAGTGACATAAAAGGAAGTCCACCAAAAGACATACAGAAATGCTATAAATTGAAGGTAGCTCTTTTCCTCAAAAGTTGCTAAAATAATTGAATGCACATTTACAATTATAATCTACAATGTTTAAATCATGAGTTATCTTTTTTATTTTTTGTTTTTTATTAAATTTTTATGTTAATTACAGTTTATTCACTTTGTATTCCAGCTGTAGCCCCCTCCCTCCTCTCCTCCCAATACCACCCTCCCTCCCTCATCTCCTCCTACCCCCCACCCCAAGTCCACTGATAGGGGAGGTCCTCCTCCCCTTCCCTCTGACCTTAACTTATCCTGTCTCATCAGAACTGGCTGCATTGTTCTCCTCTGTGGCCTGTCAAGGCTGCTCACCCGGGGGAGGTGATCAAAGAGCCAGCCACTGAGTTCATGTCAGAGACAGTCCCTGTTCCTCTTACTAGGAGGCCCACTTGGATACTGAGCTGCCATGAGCTACATCTGAGAATGCATTTTAGGTTATATCCTTGGTTGGAGTATCAATCTCAGAAAAGACCCCTGTGCCCAGATATTTTGTTTCTGTTGCTATCCTTGTGGGGCGCCTGTCCTCTCCAGGTCTTACTCTCTCCCCCTTCTTTCCTTAGATTCCCTGCACTCTGCCCAAAGTTTGTTTATGTGTCTCAGTATCTGCTTTGATACAATGCAGATTTCAGAGGCCCCCTGTGGTATGCTCTTGCCATGTTTTTTGTTTTCTCCTTCTTCCGATATCCATCCATTTTGCCTTTCTGAGTGAACATTGATCATCTTACCCAGGGTCCACTTTCTAGATCACCTTCTTTAAGTGTACAGATTTTAGTAGGTTTTTCCTATATTATATGTCTAAATGAATGAGTATATACCATGTGTGTCTTTCTGTTTCTGGGCTACCTCATTCAGGTTGATCTTTTCTAGATCCCACCATTTGCCTACAAATTTCATAATTTCCTTGTTTTTCATTGCTGCGTAGTATTTCATTGTATAAATGTACTACAATTTCTGTATCCATTCCTCCATTGAGGGTTGATTCCAGATTCTGGCTATTATGAATAAAGCTGCTATGAACATGGTTGAATAAATGTTCTTATTGTGTACTTGAGCATATTTTGGATATGCCTAGGAGTGGTATAGCTGGATCTTCAGGCAGCACTATTCCTACTTGTTTGAGAAAGGGGCAGATTCATTTCCAAAGTGGTTGTACAGGTTTACATTCCCACCAGGAAGGGAGTGCTGGAGAGGCTGAGTTATTTTAAAACAGTCCAAGAAGATGTGTAAGAGATAGTATCCCTATCCCATTAACAAAAGGAGAATAAAATAAAAGGCGAAACACAAAAAAATATCCCGTTTGTAATTTCAAATGTAGGTGGTATAAGATCATAAATGAAGACATATGGACAGACTTATGGTGTTAAAGCACTTGATGTAACTATCTTTTGTCTCAAAGAAAAATAAAAATAAACACCTTAACTAGTCGAGACATACACTGTAAGGAACAGGATTGAAATCAATCTATAAAGTTAATATAAGCTAGGTAGTCAGTGTGAGTATATATTTTTATTTATAATAAATTAAACAAAACCAAAATTAGCGAGAAGGCATAATTAATTCAAATAAAGAAACAAATTACTCAATGAAACTTAAACAGTTCCAAAGTTCAAAACGCTGGAGTTCCTAATTTTATAACACAAACACTAAGGAGAATGAAAACTTCAGTAGATCATGATAAAAAAAATGAGTGATTTTTATTCGTACATTTAAATAGATCATAAAAATTCACAACTCAATAGACAGTTGAGATTAAGTAAATTAAACCAGATCAAATAGAATGTTCAGTCCAACAGATATAAGATGAATGATTCTATCAACAAGTCAAATTTTTTTGAAAAATAGATTACATTGGGCCTTGAAGATAGCGCAGTTTATAATGACCTTGTTTCATAAGCAAGGAGGCTTGAGTTGGGTCCTCAGAAACAAAAAGATGTTGAGCATTAAGTCACACACTTGGATTCCCTACACTGGTGAGTTGGAGACAATTTTATTCCTGTGCCTTGCCAACCAGCCAGTCCAGCCTTGTCAATACAAATCAGTAAGATAACTAGTTACAATAAAACACTGTTAGGCATCTAACGTCTAGCACCTGAGATTTTCCTCTGCTCTCTGCACTTATAAACATACATATGTATGGACATCATACCACTCATACGCACAACACACACTCAGTCATACAAACAGGCACATAAAAAACAAATAAATAAATCTAATAGAGCACAATCTAGTCCAAAAATTAAATCTTAATAAATAAAAGAGGATCAAAATATTTTCTTGTCCTTCATCAAAATCAGGGCCATTCAAATTGAAATAAATAGCAAAGAAAATTAGAGATTGTACAAATTCATAGAGACTGAAAAATGTAAAATTAAAGACAACTGTGTCACCAAAGAAAAAACAACAAAAAAATTTAAAAACTTAGAACCAAATGAACATGAAAGTAAAACTTACCAGACATTCAGGAAGTCCTAGTCCAGTGCATGAAGAAAGTTTATAGCATTTAGTGCTTACATTAAAATATCTGAATAAGGTAGATATTAGCTATCTAATATAGAATAAACATACTAAAATATATAGTCCTAAAGAAGCTAAACAAAATGAAAGACTCTAGAGAAGATGCTTAATTTTCATTCTGAATGGAAAACAGGATAGACACCGGAAGCAGTAGAAGAGAGGAAATAGGATGGGAGCCTAGCACAGATGTGCTCTATAAGACTCCACCCAGCAGGGGATCAAAGCAGATGCAGAGACTCACAGCCAAACCTTGGACAGCGCACAGGGAGTCTTATGGAAGAAGGGGGGTATAGATGGACCCGGAGGGGACAGGAGCCCCACAAGGAGATCAACAAAGCCAAAATAGCTGTGCCCAGGTGGTACTGCCGAGACTGATAGATCAACCAAAGACAATGCATACAGAGGACCTAGACCCCCTCCTCATATGTAGCCCATAGACAGCTAGGTCTCCTTGTGGGTACCCCAGTAAGAGGAGAAGAGACAGTCTCTGACATGAACTGGGTTGCCTGCTCCTTGATCACTTCTCTCTGGTGAGGTCACCTTGCCAGCCCACAGAGGAAGATGATGCAGGCAGTCCTGATAGGACCTGACAGGCTACAGTCAGACTGTAGGAGAGGTAGACTTCCCCTATGAGTAGAATAGGAAAGAAGGATAAGTGAGGAAGAAGAAGGGAGGGTGTGACTGGGAGCAGATGAGGGAGTGGGCTACAACCTGGATACAAAATAAATAAATTGTAAAATAATAATAACAATAATAATAATCTGAATAATTTAAAATAATTTTTTAATAAATTTATTTATATATTTATTCACATTACATCCCGATCTTACCCCCTCCCTCCTCTCCTCCTGGTCCCACCCTCTCTCTCTCATCCCCCTATCCTTCCTCCCCTACTCCTCACTCCTGGATGCAGGCAGAAACCCAGCACCCAGCTCACCACATTACATCAGGACTGAATGCATCCTCTTCCCCTGTGGCTTGTAGAGGCAGCTGAGGGAAGGGATCAAAAAGGAGGTAACAGAGTCCATGTCAGAGACAGTCTCTGTTCCCCTTACTAGGGTACCCAGATGAAGCCTGAGCTAAATCTGTGTATGGGGTCAGAGGCTAAGTCGAGTCTAATTTGGGGAGGATATGGCAGTGACTCTCACGGAGACTCCAGGGGTCATGGAGAATGGAGTAAACAAAATCTAACTAAATAGGATTTCTAGTGGAGGGAAGGGAACACCAACCCACCTACAACATCTTTGATACAAAATTTACCCTGCCTACAAGTTGTACAAGGATAAAGATAAAGCAGAGATTCAGGGAAAGTCCAACCAATAGCTGACTCAACCTGAGACTCACCCAAGGGAGAGAGCAAGTCCCTGACATTACTAACAATACTCTGCTATGTTTGCAGACTGGAGCCTCAGATAGCTATTCTCTGATAGGCTCTACCCTGTGATGTACTTCATAGAATAAAAGGAAAAACCCAAAGACAAAATGAATAGTCTCCAAAAAATGGTAGATACAAAAAATTATAATGAAATGGATACTAAATATAAAATATATAAAATAAGGCACAAACAGTGTTATGAATAAACAAGATTAACAAGCTCATAGCAGGACTATTCTGAAAACAGTAAAATTAAAAAAATCAGAGGTTGAAAGAGGAAGCTACCACAAATTTAACGAAATGCAGAAAATCATTGTTAGAAGTATTGAAAATGTGTAGTTATCAGTTAGAAAATATAGATGAAATACATGTACTCATAGACATTTATGGCCTACTAAAATTAGGTCAAAATGATGTCAACAACTTAAATGCATAACCATAAGGGATACTGAAGCAGTAGTAAAAAGTTTGCTGATAAGGAAGAGCCAGTGACCATATGGAATAACTTTATACTTTAAAGAAACACTAACACTGAAACTCTTCAAATTGTTTTATAACAGTGAGAAAGAAGGAACAGTGGTGAATTAATTCTATAAAATGGGCTATCTTGAAGGACCAGCCACATTAGAATGCTACAAAAATAATAACAACTAAAATGGGTGTCTTTCTTATGTGAGTCAGGGACAGAGCAGATGGAAGAAGTCCTTTGTTCATCTGAGCTTAATGCTGGGGGTGGTAGGGAAAGCTGACATATTCCTAGTACTCACAAAAATCAAATCAAATCCCATCAAATCCAGGCAGCAAAATGTGGGAGGAGGGAGACAGAGAGAAATCCACATACCTCCATGCCACCCAGAGACTTACCCTAAAGCCCATGGCATAGGCAGGACATAGACACCCTTGTGCTGCCAGGCTCTAATGGACTATTTATCCCAAGGTGCCAACAGCCATGTGGTCATCCTGCAGGAGCCACCACCATGCACAAATATGAGGAGGTCAGATGGGAGAGAAAGGGAAGTCAAGCAGCTTGACCATTATGAAGAGACATGGAACTGAGGACTTGAGGGTGAAGAAGAGTAGCCTGCTATCCACGGCCAGGTCTGCTTTTTGAGACCATGGTGAATTCCCAGCTTTACCTGTGGGTAAGCCAGTGCCTAGGAAGGGTATTACAGCAGGAGAGCTGACCCTGCCTCCTGTCAGTAATGGCATTTGGTGGCCTAGTTAGAGAAGTGCTGGAGAACTCGCCCTGGTGGTGCAGATAAGGGAGTGCCACCAGGCTGACCAGCCGGGCTCCCACCCAGACCCACACCCAGGCCTCTAAATTGTCCCAACCCAAAATCTGTATCATCTGTGAATGGTTGGTATGTGTGAGAGTACCAGTCCTATTGATCCAAAGCTGCAGGATCTCCATGACACCGAACAACAACAGGATAACTAGAAAGAGTCCAGATGAGGATCAAATATTGATGATGTCAGAGAAGCCAGAGACCTCTAACTAGTGAGACACACTATGATATATTACAGTTCTGACCAGATGGTTTCTACGCTTTTGTTTCTTTCTTTGATTCTTTGTAGTTTTTTTTTTTTTTTGGGGGGGGGAGGGGGGGGGAGAAAGGATTGCAAAGGCAAAGGGCAGATATGAAGGGATAGAGAGATGAGTGGGACAGGGGTGAATTATGTGAAACTCACAAAGAATTAATAAAAATGTCAAAACCAAACCAAACCAAGAAAAACAGCAACAACAACAAATATTATAGACAAAGTTCTTTATGCATGAGACACAAAAATTATCAACCAAATTCTAGTGAAAGAAATTTAGGAACATATTTAAAGATCATACCGTGAAGTTGTTTTCATTTCAAAGATACAAGAATGGATCAGTAATATGCAAAGTAGCAAGTGTAAGGAAACACATGAGCAGAACTGAGAACAAAAATTATTAGATAAATCTATACATAAGAAGCCTTTGACAAACTTTTAAACCCCTTCATGAAAAAAAAAACACTGAATAGGAATAAAAGTGAACCCCAATAACACAAAGGTGATAAACAACAATTCTACAGGCAGCATTGTACTAAATGGAGAAATTACCATTTCCTCTACAATTTGTGGCAAAACAAGAATGCCAACTCCTTGCACCCTAACTCAATAAAATATTTAAGGTCTATGCTGGAGTAATAAGTCAAGACACAGAAATTAAAGTGAAGCAAATAGAAAAGGAAGGAGTCAATTTATCCCTCTTTGCACATGACATGATATAATACTGGAAAGACTTTACTGACTCAACAAGGAAAACTCTTAGTAATCATAAGCAAAGTCACATTGCTTTGTAGGTTTTAGGATATAAAAGCAACCAGAAAAATAGAAACAGTGACCTTTCTATATGCCAATGTCAATGCTGGGAAAGAAATTAGGACATATTACATCCATAATAGATTTAAATACAGAAATTATTAGGCATAAAACAACAAGATTGGAAACCCTTGTACAATGAAATGAAAGAACAAAACAAGCAAAACATAATAAGCTGAAGAAATAAATTTAAGAAAAATTTAAGCTTTTTCTGCTGCCAGGTTCTGTCAAACAGTGGAGACCTTTTGGTTGACTGTGTTATGCCCAAGACTCATGGACCCTAAATATCACCAAAGAATTTTCCCATGTAACAACAGTAGGGTCTTTATTAAAAGCTTGAGCTCAGGCTCACGACATCACAGACACAACAGATCTTGAGTGTAGAGCCCTGTGCTCAGAGACAGATCAAGGTTTTTATTTAGAGTTACAACAAGGCTTGGGAAATTCCAGCTTAGCAGTTACACAATTGGGTGACAATCAGCAAGGGCAAGCTTGTTACAAAGTGTTTGTGGCTAGCTAACATTAAGTGAGCTATCTATAGACCTTAGGAACGCTCGGTATTTTCTGTGCAATGAATATTCTACAAGGTCGGTGGGGTGCCCAGCACAGATGCTCCACCCTGAGATAAGATACCTTCCCATTTTTGTGGTTATCTCCAGGCTATTCCTTGGGTAGGGAATTTATTGTCTTGTTCCTGGAATTGGTGACCTATGTCCTAATTCCTGGGACTGGTGATTTTTTGGGGTAGGGGTGAAGGATCAGGTTTGGTTCTCTCAACTACCTTGTTCAGCTTAGCCAGGAATACCACTGAACTGACAAACACCACTCAAAAACCAGCTTCAGATTACAAACTGCTCCCAAATTGCTGAGTTAATATACAACTGACATGAACTCAAAAATACTCCTAAAACTGCCAAATACACCAAGAGGGACATTTTGAAAAGCTTGGCAGAAATAGCTTCAATGTTTTTAAATAGTTTTACTGTGTTAGAGTTAAAATATTTCCTTTACATCTAGACAAAAATGGAGATATGCTACAGGATATTTGATCACATTGTGAACCCCAATATTGTGATGTTTACTGTTTCTAGTTGTGATACTCTCAGCCCTAGCCAGTATCTTTAATCCAAGAGCTGTTTGCTTGAGTACTGTAAACAGAGTTAAATAAAGCCAACTATAGGTCAAGACATGGCACAAGACAGGAGTTGACAGTAAGTGAACATAGGAAAAGAAAAGAGGAAGAGGAAGTCAGGATGGATAGAAACATAGGAAGTAGAAGGGAAGGACATTCAATTTGAAGGGTTTATAGACAGCATGGGGAAGGAGCTCTTTTTTGGGGGGGAAATCAGCTGAGGAAGAAGGTCAATTTTGTGCTCTCTCTGCTTCTCTGACTTAGCAGGTTTTCACCCCAGCATCTGGCTCCTGAGTCTTTATTGGTTAAAATCAAACAATAGAGATTTTGTTTAAAAACAAACAAACAAACAAACAAAAAACCCCCAAAACAGGCATTTATTTGTAATTACTTACTATTTTAATATTTCTACTGATCCAAGTTAGTTTACAGTCCATGACATAAAACAGCACATTGTCTATGAAATAGGACATAATTTTCTTAATACTGAATATATTATCTATATATATTTGTTATATATTTATGTGAATTTTTTAAAAAGTCATAGAGTTTTGACTAGGTTGTCAGTGTTTGTGGCAAAACATTATATATTTACTTTTATATAGTATTCACTGTAATAATAAAACTATCTGATTATATATGCTCAATGAGTTCTGAATTAACAAATTTATAAGAAATTGTTGTTTATCTAAACTACTATCCTATTCATAGAATTATGGTCAGGTTCTATAAATGAAATACTTCCACGTTTCTATTCAACAACTTGTGTTAATCACTCTAGTAAATTGGAACAGTTATTTCCTTAGTTGAAATAAAGTAGAACAATGCACTTTATTTGTTTGAATTGTTTTTGCCGTTTATTCTAATTCATCTTCAGGAGCTCTTCTATTCTGTTAATCTGTTTTTTAAGGATTTAAAATATAAAATAAGTTATAACCTGACCACTAACTCTCAGGAGCACATTTAAAGCATTGCTAATTATATTTATTCATCGATATATAAATGATATAAAATGTATTCATATATAAATACATTATATATATGTAAAATGTTATATATATATATATTTATTTATAAAACATTATGGATTTGTTCCTCCATTTTTAATATTACAATGATTTTACTGAATACCATTATTCTGAATTGTGTGTCTAGTTAATGAAAGACTAAATTAGAAGTTTAATTATATTTACAGTTTTTAACTGCCAGCCTTTACTGATTGACAGATTAGTCAATTTAAGATAAAGTTCTAGACTCAGTTTAGAAAATGAATGACTAATTACTCTGGCTTTCACTCAATTCTATTTCCAACTACAGTAACTAATTTAAAAATAAAATATTCAAAATAGTTCTGACAAAATAGATTGAAAAAGAAAATAAGATATTTGTATTTTATTTGATTTTTATTTTATCCATAAAAATCACATATATCTATGATAAAATAAAATTGAAATTAAAATGCAGATGCACTTGTAACTTTGTGCTCGAAGTGCTCAGAACTGACTGAGCTTTAATGGAAACTTCAAAGGCAACACTGAGATCAGAGTAGGTAGTGAGAGCCTGGCTTGTAAAATTTAAGTTTGGAAATCCCCAAAGTCTAACAGGAAATGTGTATTATATGTTTAAATTATTCTGGGTAAGTACATGAATTGTTTCTTGGGTACACTGGATACTCACAGGCTGGGCCTGAAAAGAGTCAACTGTGATAAATAAGACACCAAGACCTCTAAGGCATAATATTCTGGGGAGTATATCCTTGGTGTCAGCACACAGGAGCTGTGGACCGAAGTGGCTGAGGTTGCATGTCCTGCTAGAGGCTGGCATGTGTAAGAGAAGAATGAAGAAGTGATGCGCACTGAAGTGATGCTCAATGAAGAAGTGAGGGGCGCACTGTGAAAAAATAGAAACACGACTTCTGAAGGTGATGTCTAAGTTGCAGGGGAGATTGCACCATACTGGAGGTGCTGGAGCAATGGATGTCCACAAATAGCCATGTATGGATATAACCTAGAACCTTTGCTAGGACGAAGCTCATGGTAGCTCAATAACCAATTGGTTTCCCATAGTAAGGGGAACAGGGACTATCTCTTACAGGAACTCAATGGTAGGCTCTTTGACCTCCCCATCCCCCAAGGGAGGAGCAGTCCTGCTAGGCCACAGAGGAGGACTTTGCAGCCAGCCCTGAAGATAGCTGATAAAACAGAGTCAGATGAAAGGGGAGGAGGTCCTCCCCAATCCGTAGACTTGGAAAGGGGCAGGGAGGAGATGAGGGAGGGAGGGTGGGATTGAGAGGGAATAAAGGAGCAGGATACAGCTAGGAAACAGAGTTAATAAAATGTAACTAATAATAATAAACAATAATAAAAATAAAAATAAAAATAAAAAAAAGGAAACTGTAAAGCAGCACTCCTGAGTTACCAAACAAACTGTGTGTATTGTGGATGGTAGAGCCAAAGAAGTGCAACATCCCAAACTCTTTAGAAACAGGAGCTCAGGAGTACATCCAGGATATTGGAGGTATATCTTTTTTATACCAATGGATCTTGGTTTTGCATTGATTTGATTGTACATACACCCTGATTATTTCCTTTTTGAGTAATAATCCAATTTGATTTTGATATTACAAGAATTCACAGTCAATGTCTTTGAATATTAAAAAAAAAGCTTTAGGCATTTAAAATGCTGACATGTGGTTTATATTATAGTGTAATATTAATATAAGACAGTGAAAGGAAAGATTATGTTTTTTATCATTCTTTTTTTATTTTTTTTATTACATTTTATTCATTTTGTATCCCCCCATAAGCCCCTTCCTCCTCCCGATCCCACCCTCCCTCCCCTTTCTGCATGCATGCCCCTCCCCAAGTCCACTGATAGGGGTGGTTCTCCTCTCCTTTCTGATCTTAGTCTATCAGTTCTCATCAAAAGTGGATGCATTGTTTTCTTCTGTGGCCTGCTAAGGTTCTCCCCCCTCAGGGGGAGGTGATCAAAGAGCAAGCCAATCAGTTCATGTCAGAGACAGTCCCTCTTCTCATTACTAGGTAACCCACTTGGACACTGAACTGCCATGGACTACATCTGTGAAGGGGTTCTAGGTTATCTCCATGAATAGTCTTTGGTTGGAATATGAGTGTATGGGAAGTTCCCTGTGTTCAAATTTTCTTGTTCTGTTGCTCTCCTTGCTGGTGGGAATGTAAATTTGTACAACCACTCTGGAAATCAATCTGGTGCTTTCTCAGACAACTAGGAATAGCGCTTCCTCAAGATCCAGCCATACCACTCCTGGGCATATATCCAAAAGAGGCTCAAGTACACAAAAAGGACATTTGCTCAACCATGTTTGTAGCAGCTTTATTTGTAATAGCCAGAAGTTGGAAACAACCCAGATGCCCCTCAAATGAAGAATGGATGCAGAAATTGTGGTACATCTATACAATGGAGTATTACTCAGCAATTAAAAATAAGGAAATCATGAAATTTGCAGGTAAATGGTGGGACCTGCAAAGGATCATCCTGAGTGAGTTGTCCCAGAAGCAAAAAGAGCACACGGTATAAACTCACTCATATAGATATACAACATAGGACAAACCCACTAAAATCTGTGCATCTAAAGAAACTAAGCAAGAGAGAGGACCCTAACTAAAACGGTCAATCCCCATCCTGAAAGGCAAAGAGGATGGACATCAGAAGAAGAAGAAAACAGGAAACAACCTAGGAACCTGCTACAGAGGGCCTCTGAAAGCCAGAAGAAGAAAACATGAAACAAACTATGAACCTACCACAGAGGGCCTCTGAAAGCCTCTGACCTGCAGACTATCAAAGCAGATGCTGAGCCTGATGGCCAACTGTTGGGCAGAGTGAATGGAATTTTATGTAAGAAGTGGAAAATAGTAAGATCTGGAGAGGACAGGAACTCCACAAGGAGAGCAAAAGATTATGGTTTTAAAGTTTGTTTTTGCATGTAAAGTTGACAAGAGATGGATTTGTGACAGCTAATCTTTATTGTAAACTTGATAGAGCTGGGTAGAGATAACCTGAAATGAGGAATTCCCTTCATCAGATTTGCCTGTAGACATGTCTACGGGGCATTTTCTTCAATGCTAATAGATATAAGATCCAGTCAACTGTGTGTAGTACATTTCTAGACTGAGTTGTATTAAAAACTACTTGATCTGCCCCAAAAAACAAAAAGCCAAAAACCAAGAAAAAAGACAGAGACAAAACCAAAACAACAAAATTAAGACAAAAACTAGACCACAAAATGAAGCAAACATAAATCCTACATTTAATTTCATTAGAGTACTTCTATACATTTACAAAAATCTGTACTTTTAATATTATAAAGCAAAAGTGTCTCTGGGTTATTTGCCTGATATAATTGTCTCCGAGGCTTACTGTCTCTGATGGCTAACCTCGGCCTAGTCCTGGAATCCATACAATATTGTGGACTCTTTACAATCTAATCTAGGTCTAGAATGCTTTCAACCTCTGAGATTTAGTATAGAATTAACCTCACTCTTTCTAGCCTTTTCTTAGTGCTGGCTGACTGTTTCAACTCAGCTGTTTTTGCTCAAACTCCTCTCCAAGGTAACTGATTCAAACTGGATTCTCTATGAATTGCTCTGTTTGGCCCCAAACTATCTCTAGCAATCTGTTCTAATCTGGATCCTTCTCATTCTCTGGCTCATTTGTCTTCACCTGTGTGTCTAGCTTGTTCTCTCTTCAATCTGTCTCTGTAAAGCCCTTCAAGTAAAACTATCTCTTCTCTCTCTCTGTCTGTCTCTGCTTTCTGCGTCTCTGTTTCTCTCTGTCTCTCTGTCTCTGTCTGTGTCTCTGTTTCTCTCTTCTTGATCTCCCTTAAATTGCCTGTCTTTCCACCCTCTTCTTGTGAGGATTAGACATTTCTTATTTGGTCAAATCTTTTTCTCATTTGTCACTTTGCCTCTTGAATAAACATCATTTTCTAACATATGTGCTTCCTTCTAAAAACCAACTTTACCTTCTTTTTTTGCGGGGGGGGGGTACTAAGGGTTGGTCTTCATTAGAGCCCTAGAAGGTCTTTGGATATGGTTAGAGCAGTCAGGATGCTGGATTACAATTTCTGTACATTAAACATTCTTACTTTATTCATAAAGTACCTAATTATACTTGGATTATATTTTGAGAATAATGAATGTAAGCATTATTTCTGTTGCCTTTGTAATCCTGTGTGATTGTTTGTTTGTGTGTGTGTGTGGGGTTGTATGTGTATTTCAAAATTTTAGGATTGAAGTCTATAACCATCAAATCTGGTCTATTTGTCTTTAAAAAAAATCCAGAAGAGATTTATTTAATATGGGCACATTTGGAAGGAAAGAGAGACAGGGAATTCCAGTTATACCCTTCTGTCCCTCACTACTGTTATGATTGTTTGTGTATGAATGTGTGTGTGTGTGTGTGTGTGTGTGTGTGTGTGTGTGTTTGAATTTTAGTGAATAAATGCATACCATGGTACACATGGAGAGGCTTGGAGACAGAATCATGTCTAACTCTCTGTCTTCTCCTTGTTTCAGACAGAGATTTTCCCAATTTGTTCAACACTGACTCCAGGACATCTCTGGACTCTTCTTCCCCTCCTATCGTAAGAACACTAGGATTATAGATGTGTGCTGCAACGTCCAGCTTTCATGTGTATTTTGCGCATCCAACCTCTTATGCTCATGCTTGCACAGCAAACACTTTTCATACTCAGCTCTATTCAAACTCCCTTGAGGCAACTGGGTCTTAACGGCTTCAGCATCTTTTCTGGTAACAGGCACTCACCATTCCTTTATACACCATTGTTACTCAGACGACGCCTACTTCTAATCAGGGTTGTTAGCAAAGGAAATACTTCTATAATCTCTTCAGTTGTACCTGTCCTATATATTTATAGTCACTGATCTGTATGTATCCATCTGTTGCTTTGGAAATACATAAATGATTGAGTCTACACAAATATCAATAAATCTTTTCTATAAATGTGTACTAGATATGATATGTTGCTTCTGGGCTGGAAGAATAGCTTTAGGAGTTCTAAATGTTCTAGGGTGTTAAATGACTGCCTAGTCTAACGTTTATGTTTTGTAGGTTGTTTATAAATACATTTTAAATCATTTGGCAAAGAATACGTCAAGCACAGCAAATTAGTCACATAATCAATACATATTTATTAACGTTTTTGTTTAAAGCACTGCATGTTTCCCACACATAAATGTTCTACAGCATTGCATAATTATTTTTTTAATTTATTTTTTATTTATATTTTTTTATATAGTCTTTTGCCTTCATGTGAGAATACACCAGATCACTCTATGGATGGTTGTAGCCACCATGTGGTTGCTGGGAATTGAACTCAGGACCTTTGGAAGAACAGATAGTGCTCTTAACCACTGAGCCATCTCTCCAGCCCACATAATCATTTTATAAAGTATTTGTTTTATATTTATATGCTTATACATATCCATCTTTTGCTATATGTTGCTAGTATTAGTATGCACAGTCAAAAGTGCTTTAAATGTACATACATCTCTTGTTCACTATTTTTTCTCAGTGAGGGATTTGATTTTATTCTCTACTTTTATTAATTCTTGAGAATTCCACACACTGTATTTTGAAATGTTCCCTTCCCATGCTTTTTCACCACACTCTCAACCCTCCCATCCTTGCTACCTATACAATATTGAGTTTGCAATGTTTTGTTTTTTTTTTTTTTTTTTTTTTGGCAGTAAAAGAAAGCACTATGTGATTGTTATTTAAGAATATAGTTAGTGGGACCATCTCTACTATTTTGACTTATGAATAAAAGAATAAATGAGTAAGAAAGCAAGTTATGCTGAGTGTGGCAGTATACAACTTTAATTTCAGAACTCAGGAGGCAGACATAGACAGGCTCTGAGTTCAAGGCCAGCTTTATCTACATAGCTAGTTCCAGGCCAGGCCTGAGACTTTGTCTCATGAAATAAACAGGAAAATAAATAAAAACAAAGAATGGACATTATAAGTTTGGGGTACTTCAGTTTACCCCTTTATCTATTTTAATGGCATTAAGATAAGATTGGGGCCAGTGATATGGTTCAGCAAGATAAAATGCTTGTTTGAAACTGACAATCTGGGTTATATCCCAGAAACTCCAGAAAAAACAGTGGGTGTAGCAGGATGTAATCTCAGCATTTTTACTATGAAATGGAAATTGGAAAAGGAGTATTAGCCAGAAGCTTATGAATCACACGTCCTTCAGTGTTGTTACACAAACAAAATTCCAATCATTTCATTCCATTTTACCTACAAAAACTCAGGAGCTAGATGCTTAGGTGAAAACTTGCTAGCTTAGAGAGGCAGAGAAAACACCCAGCTTATCTTCCTACTCAGCTGATAATTACAGAGGGAGAAACCTTTTTACTCACCTCATGTCCCTGAAGAAAAAGGCCTCCTACTCAGTTCAGATCACAGTAAGGAAAAGGCCTTTAGTCTCCATGCTGTCTTAAATCTCTCAACATTTCTCCTTTCTGTTTAATCCATGTCAGCTGGTTGCTTGCTCCACCTCTTGACCTAGGGTTAACTTTATTTAATCCTGTTCACAGAAAGCTTTCAGATTAAAGTATGTGTTATGGCTGAGCCACGCAAAACCACCTGTTTACAGTAAACAAAATTCTTGTATTAAATGTGTGTGCTCAGATTTAGCCATACCACAAGTACTTGCTTAGAGCATACAGAAAGCTCTAGGACCAAAGACTGATCCACACCACAATTAGAAAAAGGACTTTACAGTTCAAAATATCAGGTTCACAATGGGACCAAATATCCTGCAGCACTTTAGTATGCACCATAACACCAAGAACAAGACAGACTGTGACTCAATGAAAAGGATAGGGGAATTTATTCAGGAAAGCTGTCTTCAGGTTTCTACATATGTGCTATTGAATAAGGAATGTTTAATAAGTATGCACACACAAAAATAGAGTGTGTGTGTGGGGGGGAGACAGAGAAAGGCAGAGACAGAGAAAAAAGGGAGAACATACAAAAATGGTAAATAGGCTAGATAGATGTTTCAGCAGTTACAATTATATGCTGTTCTTGAAGAGGGTCAGAGTTCATTTTCTAGCACCCAAATCCAGCAGATCATATCCACTTGTAACTCTATTTCTAGTGCATCCAACATCCAATGCCCTCTTCTGGCCTCTATGGAAAACTTCATTCACATGGCATACACACAGAAAATGGATAAACGCTTAAAAACAAGAACATTTTTAATCAAAGATTAAATAAAATAAAATAAGAATAAAAGTAAATAAGAAAATGAAAACAGTATCAGAAGATTTTCTATTTATGCAAGTAAGTATTAACGGCAAAAAGAAATCCATTCAAAGCCAATAAGGTTGTCAAGTGGGTTTTTAGGAATATAATTAATTATCTATATTACTTCTGCCACATATATCCTGAGGCAGAAGAGTACATAGAAAGGCATTCATATCACACATTGATTTTAATTCTGTCTACTCATTACCAGCTCTAAATGTCTCTTCTCCACTGCCTTATATTTAATTGAAAATAATTATAGTTAATTAATCTGGTAAGAACAAAAATAAAGATAAGTGTAATTAAACCATGCCATATTTTATGATCTGTAATTTAAAATGTTCTTTTAGGGTTACGACAGCTAGTTTTATATGTCAAACAGGCCAGATTGCAGCCCTCTTCTATTCAATTGAGCCCTAACCAAGATTTTACTCTACAGTTATTTGGAATGTGTGATTTAAACCTGTAATTAGTTGCATGTAGGTGGGAGAGAGTGTCTCGTTTAATTTGCATAGGCGGCATCTTTTCAGGTGAAATGAGGTAAGAGTGCATTGCAGAGGAAGAATGGGTTCATCCATGGAGAGTAGCTTAAGCTCATGGTTGAGATCTCCAGTGTTCCCTTCCTCATTCTGTTTCACCTTGTTGACTTATTTTGAGTTAAAAGTAGTCATTCTCCAGTGTGGATGTCTTGAATTCTAGAGACAACAAACCTCATTCATAAATATCTTCAGTAAAAAAAAAAACTAAAAGCAACCAATATCAAATCTAAGTCTGAAGAAAAGATGTCCTCATGATAAGATTGCTTTTATATATGATCCATACCCTTTACATGGAAGTTAGGATGATTACCAAGGCAGGAGCAATCATGTCAGCATAGGTTCACAGTTGCTCCCAAATAACTTACTATTTTCTTGGACTACAGAGTAGTCCTGAGATAGGAGCCAAGTTGATCCCATTCTGACCAAGAATATTTGCTATGCTGACTGTGCAAATTTCCCAGATGAAAAAAACCCACCCTTACCTTTGTTTCCCTTTTTAATAAAATCTCAAATGTCCTTTTAGAAGCCTCAAGACCACACTTTGGTCACTAACTTCTGTGGCCATATAAGTTAGACATCCTCTACTACAGGCTGAAAGATGGCTTAGCAGGTTGTGCTACTATGTCTGACTACCAGAGTCAATCTCCAGTCCAGACATGGCAGACCTCTGCATATAGGATATGACATGCATACCCACACTTCCACAGGAGTATACCTGCTCCCCCTGTTAGGGGGCTCATGAAACCTTCAAGCTAGCAGACATAACATATACATACACAGACAACTTGGTCCAGACCCATGCAGGTCCTTGCTGGCTTCAGTCTCTGTGAGTCTATATAAGCCCTGCTTAAGTGATTCAGTGGGCCATGTTTTCTTGATGTCCTCCAGCCCTTCTGACTCCCACAATCTTTTCTCTCCTTCTTCTATGGTGTTCATGGACCTAGAAGGGAGTAAAAGCCTGGCTCCACATAATGCCTGGCTGTGGGTTTCTGCACCTGCTCCAATTTGCTACTTAGGAAGCTTTTCTAATGATGATTAACCAAGACATGGATTTATTATGAATACAGTAAAAGATCATAAGAAATATTTCTATTTTTCTATTCTTTCCCTTCTTTCTCTTCTCTTTCTTTCTTTCTTTCTTTCTTTCTTTCTTTCTTTCTTTCTTTCTTTCTTTCTTTCTTTCTTTCTTTCTTGTCATATTTAATTCTACCCTAGGTCTCTGGGCTATCCAGTTCCTCATTTCCGGCCATCCAGGTACTGTAATGTATGTTTAAAAAAATTTTTTTAAAGCCTAGTTTTCCAGCCCTTCTTTTGCTGTCTTTTTAGCATAAAGTGCTAGGCTACCTAGTATTACCAGATCTAAAGACGTCACACTAAAATTTTGTTAGTGTGTTTTCTGGTTCTCCTATGCATGGAAGAGAGGGCTCAAGTCAGTACATAAAGCAAGTTGAAAATGAGGATGTCACTATACCTGTGTGCCTTTGGCCAACTGAGAGGAGAATCTTAATTTCTTGCAGCTTCAAGTAGCCTAGGTAGGAGTTGGCTTATAGCTCTGAAAATTTAAGTATAACCTCCTATGTCCATATAGCCTTCTCTATATGTGTCTCCACAGTGTGTGGAATATACATTTTCGGGGCTCACTGAAATAGTTCACATGATCTGTTCTTAAAAATCTTTCCTATTTGGTGTCTGAAATGATGTCTTTCTGTCAAATAATATTATACATAAATATTTAAAAATTTGAAGGTAAATGTTTTTCAGTTACCCTTAGGTCTACTGTAAGAATAGACAAAACAGTCACTTTCTGTTTCATATGAGATTTGTGACAGAAGACAGTTTGAAACTCTCTGTGCATTGGGTGTCTTATTTAAAATATACACTCTATCACGAAGAAACAGGTCAGGCTAAAATACAAAGAAAAATTACTTTATGTGGCCTAGCAAGGCTGTTCCTCCCTCCGGTGGTGGTGTGGGGGGAGAGCCAGTCATTGAGTTCATGTCAGAAATAGTTCCTGTTCCCCTTACTAGGAAAACCCACTTGGATAGTGAGCTACATCCGAGCAGGGGTTCTAGGTTATATCCATACATAGTCCTCGGTTGGAGAAACAGTCTCATAAAAGATTCCTGTGCCCTGATATATTTTGTCCTTGTGGAGCTCCTGTCCTCTCCCTGTCATACTAACTCCTCCTTTTATCATATGATTCCCTGCGCTCTACCAAAGGTTTGGTTATGACTCTCAGCATCTGCTTTGATAGGATGCTGGGTAGAGTCTTTCAGAGTCCCTCTGTGGTAGGCTTCTGCCTGTTTCTTGTTTTCTCTACTTCCCATGTCCATCTCATTTGTGTCCTGAAGATACCTGATAAGCTAGAGTCAGATGGAAGAGGAAGAGGACCTCCTCCCCTAGCAATGGACTTGGAAAGGGACAAGGAGGAGATGAGGGAGGAAGGGTGGGGTTGGGAGGGAATGAGGGAGAGGGCTACGGCTGGGGTACAAAGTAAATGACCTGTGATTAAAATTAAAAAAAATAAATGTTAAAAAAATTAAAAAATACTTTCTTATTAAGTTATTTTCAGAAGAACCATACCATTTATATAAAAAGTGAAAACATGGTCCTTGGTTGAATGTCAGTTTCAGAAAAGACCCTGTGCCCAGATATATTTGGTCTTTGTGGAGCTCCTATCCTTTCCCCATCAGACTAACTCCCCTTCTTTCTTATGATTCCCTGTACTCTGCCAAAGGTTTGGTCATGAGTCTTTGCTTTGAAAACACTGCTAGTTAGAGTCTTTCAGATGCGCTCAGTAGACTCCTGTCATGCGTTCAATGCACATCCCATCTGACTTTCTAAACAAGGATTGATCATCTTACCCCATGTCTCTGCTCAGATGTAGCCTGTGGTAGCTCAGTAACCAATTGGTTTCCCAAAGTGAGGGGAACAAGGACTATTTCTAACAGGAACTCAATGAAGATACCTGATAAAACAGGATCAGATGAATGGGGGGAGGTCCCCCCCTATCAGTGGACTTGGAAAGGGGCACAGTAGTGATGAGGGAGGGAGGGAGGGACTGGGAGGGAATGAGGGTTCGGGGCACGGCTGGGATACAGATTTAATAAAATGTAACTGATAAAAAAAATTAAAAAAAAAGAAAAAAAAAAGAAATATGAGTCCTGAAACAAACAAATGAAAAAAAAAGTGTACCGAATGGTAAATAATTTTAATTGGATGAGTATTGAGCATATATTTAGTTACAAAGTTTGAATAAAAATGCCTCCAATATGTCCATAAGGAGTGGAGTGCACTATTAGGAGAACAGTGGCTTGTTGAAATAGGTGTGGCTTGTTAGAGGAGTTGTGTCCCTAGTATTTGTGCTCTGAGTTATCAGAGGACCAAGCCTGGCCAGTATGTCATGGTCACCTCCTACTGCCTGCAAATCCAGGTGTAAAATTCTCAGCTATCACTCTAGTACCATGTCACTATGCTTCCTGAAACAACAACAGCAAACTAAACTTCCAAATTGTAAGCCAGCTGCATTTAAACTTTTTTTTTTAAGAGTTGCCATAGTTACGGTGTCTCTTTACAGCAATAAAACCCTTACCTACATAAAAAGTAAACAAAAATACGAACTATAATTAAGTAAAAATATTATAAGACAGAAAATCTTAGATATATGAAGTAGGGTTTCTTTGCTTTTAGGTTTTTTTTTGTTTTGTTTTGTTTTTGTTTTTGTTTTTGTTTTTTTGTTTGTTTGTTTCCAGACAGGGTTTCCCTGTGTACCCCTGGATATCCTGGACTCTCTTTATAGACCAGGCGGGCTTTGAACTCACAGGTTTCTAATTTTTAAATGCAACTAGTTTCACAAAGGCATGAAAGAAAGTCTAAAGTAAATGCATCTTAAAAAATAAGCTGAAATATATACTCTAAACTAGGCTTTTAATATTTAAGGGTTTACAGTTCTTATATTTTCAAAATCATACTATTATAGTTTAAATATCCCCAAATACTTATAATACACATACATTTAACAAAAATACAAACTGAATAAGCAAAAGAACATCAATACTGAGGGATATAACAATATTTTAAGCTTTTCCTAATTTATCAATTTTCCTTGTATTAGAAATTGATATTAAAATTTGAAATGTTCTCACAGCTCTTTTATGTCATATTACTCAATTATATTATGTATTGCAGTGTATTTTACTTTATATTTTGTGATTTGTGATTTCATGTTTTTCTTTTTCTTCCTTTACTCCCTCTCCCTTTCTTGAACATAAGTACACCTGCTTAGGTGGCAGGCACTTATTATGACACCTGAATATTAATATTTTATTTTCTGGGTGACCTTATACAGTTCTGATTTTATAAAAATTACATGAACTCTTAAAATCTAAACCAGAGAAATTGAGTATACTAAAGTATGTTTGCTACCTGACCTTTTTATATGTACATGATTTCATTTTCAATAAAAATTATTTCAATTTAATTTCATATATTCTCATTTAAATAACTCTAAATGTATTGTTTGATATAAAATTGTTGAATAATTTCTTTTGTCTAAAAAATTTTGAGTAGTTATAAAATATAACAGTCATTTGTCTAGTTTAGTCATGATATTAGTAAAATGAATTATAGTGAACTCATTATTTCTGCATTAAAGTTATTGATTTAATATTTAGAGATTTCTTAAAATATTATGAAATTTTGAGTGAATTAATAACTTCAGAATCTATTTATTCCATTAACTCAAATAAGATTTAGGGAGATATACAGTCTACTCACGTCTTTATCACTTGGTAAATATTAATGATTTTTATTTAACGTAAACATTATTTAATGAAAACATAAACAGAACACAAACTTTCACCAATTACTTTGGTCATTTTTATTTGAAAAATTATAAGCACTTCAATTAAAATAATTTTATTAAGTGAAATAACTATCAAAGCTTTACCTGAACTATTTTATAAATAAGTGTCAACACTGTCAAATCAGTATTTTATTTAAGTGAGTGTTGACATGTGGCTTGTATATTAATTCTTTTAAATACGTGGTCAAAAAAAGAGGAAAATATACATTTTTTCCTACAAATTCAAAGACAAATTTGCCAAGAAGTTTGGGTAATAGAAATATAAAAAGTATGAATAACCTCTTTTGTGATGTGATTTTGAATTTGAAGAACAACAGATGAATACGTTTTTTTTTATTATAAAAAGCAAAATACCAAAGTGCATTTTAAATTTTAGCTTACTTACTTTCTGTTAGTAACACACCTGAATTAAATTTCAGCTTACACCAAAGCAAGGAGTTTTTAAATGGTTTAAATTGTTAATGCAACAAACTATTTTCATTCAATTATTCTTTGAAGTAAGATTAAAGTGATTTAAAGAAGAGGAGAACCTCCCCTATCAGTGGACTTGGTAAGTGGCATGAATGCAGAAAGGAGAGGGAGGGTGGGATGGGGAGGGGAGGAGGGAGGGCCTTATGGGGGGATGCAGAATGAATAAAGTGTAATCGATGAAAAATTTTTTAAAAAAAGATAATTTAAGAACCTTAAATGACTTTCTAAAGTGGAGGAAAACATGGAGTTAGTCAATTTACATG
>REGO01000767.1:300915-322067 GCA_010120015.1 Rhombomys opimus
CCGGGAGGGGAGGAGGGAGGGACTTATGGGGGGATACAAAAGGAATAAAGTGTATTTAATAAAAGTTAAATAAAAAATTTAAAAAAAAATTGAATCTAATAAACCACTGTTGTCAATTCATCAAAGAAAACTTTTGGTCAAAAATCTTTCCTAAGATGATTTATATATGGCTAGATAATTTAGATGTCATAATCCATTACTTTCTGAAATGTAAGGAAAGTAACTAATATGCAAATACTTCTCTATAAAACATATTCTATTATGTTCTTTTATAAGTGTGACTCTAGCATCTGTGTCCATTTTAGTTAATTGGCACATGAATTACTTTGCCTAATTAGCACTTCTTGTCATGAAAAATCTTCATTTTTTACTCCCAATAATTTTCAAATTTAATGGTAAGTGCAGAGTGAAAATCACCTCATACCTTTACCTCAGCGACATGGCTATGACCCTCTTAGCTGTCACCAGGGAGAACGTGTCCTGGATACTCACATTTCTCTATCATAATAGAGATAACTTTCAGTTATATGGATGATAAGTATGCATAGTAAGCAAATATGCTATAAAGTAATTAATATGCTCTATTTTATGTTTTATTTTTATAATGTATCTAATCATTTAAGGATGATGCAGGCAGCTGACAATCTTTCAAGAATTCATGTTTTCATTTTTTATTTATTAAAAGTAACACTAAAACAGATTTTTAGAATTCAGCTCAGTTTTAACTCTGTGTGTGTGTGTTTAGTTATTTTGAGGACTGAAGGAGGATTCAACTGTACATGTAAATGAGGTTCTATCAGTAATTAAAATAATACCATTTAATTCAAAGAGATTCAAGTAGGGATTTTGTTTACTTATATTCATTTAAATATTATTTGGAATCCTTTGTTTCCTGCCTGACAGTAAAAGAAAATGTTCTAGTGAGGAATTTTTTTAATTGCCATTAGTATTCTTAACACCTTTTAAATTCATAATATTAAATCATCAATAAAATCAGGGGCAGCATGAAGCAATCATGTCATCGAGTAACTCTCAAGTATTAACTAAGATTCCTAAGTGGAATCTGAAGTAATGAAAATTACCTACCTTCTGTCTTTGTTTAGTGGAGAAAGGCAAGGAAAAACGCCTGTGGATCTGTGCATTCCTCCTGAATCCCACAAGAAGCCTGTTGCACTTGGCATGGGGTCATGGAAGTTTGCACCCTTTCCTGGTCATGGAAGTTTCTTGTGTTTAATTCCCCTAGCTGTGATCAGGCAGCAGCATGGAGTTAGGCCCTTGAATGTCAAAAGGGTAGAGTCTGCACCATCCGGTAAATCAGGAAAAAAAGACTTCCCATTCATCTTCCACCTACACCTTGCCCTAAGTGCTGGAGTTTCAGACATTCACAAAGCTCTAAATTTGGGAAATATGCTTTCTACTCCATCAACAGTGTGCTTGCTTTAGAGTCCCACATAAGGCTTGAGAAGTTATAATTTAATGTTGGACATTTAATTATATTTATACTATAAATTATATTTAACATTTATGTAAATGAAAAAGCAAATATAAATTTAGTAGCTGCTAATTTAGGAATGTGATTTTTTTTCAGGTTAATACTGATTTATTTTTTTTTTATAGCAAGTTTTATTCCTTTAGACCTGTCAAACAGCATTTATTTTCTTCTTTTTAAAAACTTTTTTACTTGGTGTAGTAGCTTCTCTGGAGATGGTATGATGACTCCTATGTGTTAGGCAGTGAGAAACGCTGTGTTACAGGACCATCCGCATTTGACATCTAAGACTGAGTACCCTGCTGTTTCCGTTCTTTAAATCTGTCACTTTGGACCTCTCAGGATGATTAGGAATTACTCTTCCATGGCTGTAGTTTGAGAAGAGCCGCAAAACAAAGACTGTGGTATAAAGTATAGTAAAGAATAACAGATCTCAAATCCATCCAATGGATAATCATGTTCACTTTGAAAAATGTCTTTTCCTTTTTGTGAGCATAGATTAAGAATCCTGACTATAAGAAAGAATATACATTTGATTGGAATGTATCATTTTTTCCCCTTCTGGACCACAAACTATTGTGAATATGATTGTGTGTTTCCTGAAAACCTGGGAGTGTTTTCTTCTTCAGAGAAGAATAGAATCCAAAGCGGGATGTGAATCAGTTAGGGAAGGTAAACTTACATATTTGTGATAGAAGAACAGAATGTTGCTGATGAAACACTGTTCATTTATAAATTCCTTGAAATCAGAATTTGAGAGGAAGAAACAATAAAAAATACACAAATAATCTAAACTCAAAGCAGCTTTGTTCTTTTTTTTTTAATTTTTATCAGTACATTTTATTAATTCTGTATCCCAGCCGTGCCCCGAACCCTCATTCCCTCCCAGTCCCTCCCTCCCTCCCTCATCACCACTTTGCCCCTTTCCAAGTCCACTGATGGGGGGGACCTCCCCCCATTCATCTGATCCTGTTTTATCAGGTATCTTCATTGAGTTCCTGTTAGAAATAGTCCTTGTTCCCCTCACTTTGGGAAACCAATTGGTTACTGAGCTACCACAGGTACATCTGAGCGGAGGTTCTAGGTTATATCCATACATGGTCCTTGGTTGAATGTCAGTTTCAGAAAAGACCCTGTGCCCAGATATATTTGGTCTTTGTGGAGCTCCTATCCTTTCCCATCAGACTAACTACCCTTCTTTCTTATGATTCCCTGTACTCTGCCAAAGGTTTGGTCATGAGTCTTTGCTTTGAAAACACTGCTAGTTAGAGGCTTTCAGATGCGCTCAGTGGACTCCTGTCATGCGTTCAATGCACATCCCATCTGACTTTCTAAACGAGGAGCTTTGTTCTAAGATACCAGGTACCAGAATGTTCTATAAAACAATCATTGGTATGCTTTCTGGCTTAAGAAGATCATAGAAAATATAATTAATACATCATTGCATTTCCTATACCAGCTTCAGTAAATTAACAGGAAAGTCAATAAAATTATATATATATATATATATTACTGAGTTCATCTCAATACCCCCAAATTGATTGACTACAGAGTAAAATGGAAATAATGACTTTTCTGCAACTTGAATATAAAACCATGTATGTGAAAATATGTCTCACCAAAAATTATCAATAAGAACAAAAAAAAGACTAGAACTTATAAAAAATTATAGCAAGTTTAAAGGATTCAGATCATCATAATATGATTAATTGCTTTTCATAATACCACCAAACTTATACATTGCTCTTCAGAATACAGTATTTGCATTAGCAATGAAAATAAAGTGTGTAAGAAAATATGATCACATGAATGAATTTTAGGTCCAGAATTCTGAGATGAAGACAAGAGTAAAAAAAATAAAATAAAACACCTAAATAAAGTTTTCATGTTAATTTAATAAAGTATAATAAGTCAAAGCAAAAACTAACACATGGAAATAGGGCAAAACAAACAGAAAAATAAGAATAAAAATGAAGGCACTTTTCTCCAAGGTTCTCTGCCCTCTGGCCTAACATTTTGGCTATGACTGAGTCTCAATATCTGTTTTGATCCATTGCTAGGTGTAGCCTCTCAGAAGACAGCTATGCTGGACTCCTGTCTACAAGCATCACAGTATCATTAACAGTGTCAGGGGTTGGTTCTCTCCCATGGGTGAGTTTCAGGTTGGGCCAGTGACTGACTCATTAGAACAGTGTTTTTTTGTTTGTTTGTTTGTTTGTTGTGTTTTTTCCTTCATTTTTTTATTAATTACACTTCATTCACTTTTTATCCCCCCATAAGCCCTTCTTTCCTCCCCTCCCCATCCCACCCTCCCTCCCCCTTCTTCACTCATGCCCCTCCCCAAGTCTACTGATAGGGGAGGTCCTCCTCCCCTTATTTCTGATCTTAATCTATCAGATCTCATCAGGAGTGGCTGCACTGTCATCTTCTGTGGCCTGGTAAGGCTGCTTCCCCCTCAGGGGGAGGTGATGAAAGAACAGGCCAATCAGATTATGTCAGAGGCAGTCGCTTAACAGTGTTTTTATCACCAAATCTTAAAAATATAAAAGTACACTTAAATAGGATACTGGATTTTTAAATATTTTATTAGCCAAACATAATATAGACTATTGTTGAATAATTAAAAAATGACTAGGCCCCAAAGAAAATGGGAGACACACACACACACACACATATATAATTAGATGAACAGACGATGAAATGCACAGCACTTTCAGAATTTTGCAAGTAAAATACATCATACTTGAAAAAAAGATATGTGATTTTTAACACTTACAAAATCTGAAGAAATATTCTATAGAATTAATTTTACAATAATTTAATGTTTCCATGTTTTATATAATGCTTTATTTAACAAAGATCAGGATTTTTTTCATCTGAACTTACAAAAAAAATACATGAAATCTAGATAATAGGCAAATAGCTTTTGAATATTTCCACCTCAAATATGGCAGTAAGAAGACCAAATTTATCATTTGCTTTTTTAATTAATCCAGGAATTAATATTTAACTCATTATTTTCTACATACACACATATGTATATCTGTGTGCACTGACAAAATAAAAATTGTTTACTTTTTATTAGCCTTCAATTGTATTTTTGTTCCTATTATAATTGATAAAGCACTTTCTGAGAAATGTTTTCCATCCTTGTTCTGAGGTGCCTGATTGAGGAGACACTTTCAAATGTTACCATAATATGAACATGGATATATTTATATTTTATTTTATTCTCTTCTTATCTCTTTAGAGCCTAAAGAATGTTTCTCAACCCTCCTAATGCTTCGACTCTATAATACAGTTCCTCACGTTGTGTTGCTCCCCAACATAAAATTATTTCATTGAAACTTCATATATACACATATATATTCTGACACTACTCATTTTCCAAATTGAAAATACAGATTTAATGAGTTTAAGGAACTTGCTTGGCACAATGAAAATGGTAAATAGTCACATATGATTTGGTTTCAAGTCAATCTGACAGTGAATTTCAAATCATAATCAGCATATTTAATTTCCTGTCACAGTACAACTAATATCAAATTTGCAGTAATTTTAGCACCCTTCCCCCCCCGAAATTCCTTATAATGAACTTTTCACAACCAAATTTAAATATTGTTGATGTGGTTACAAATAACTTTCTTGTTCCTTTTTAAGTTTTTGTTTTCAATTTTGTTATTCGGGTTATATCCTTTTTGCTCTATCCCTCCTCCTTTCTCTGTTCCACCCTCCCATCCCTCCTCCTCCTGGTCCCTTTTCCCCAGAAAAAGAGATTTTCCTTTCCCATACACACCAGCTCATCAAGTTGCATCAGGACTGAGCTCATCCTCTTCCCCTGTGACCAAGCAAGGCAGTTCCACCAGGGAAAAGTGATCAAAAGCTTGCAAGAGAGTCCCTGTCAAATGCAGTGCCCACTTTGCTTACTAGAGGACCCACATGAAGCCTATGCTTCTTTGTAGGAGGCCTAGGACCAGTTTCTGTCACGTTTCCTGGTTGATGCTTCAGTCTCAGCAAGCCCCTCTGGGCCCTGGTTAATTGGCTCTGTTGGTCTTCTTGTGGAGAAGACCAAGACCTTTTCCTCTTTCTTCCCACTTAGGGAGTCTTCTCCACAAGACTCCCTAAGCCTCTCTCCATGTTCGCCTGAGTGTCAGCATCTACTTTGAGGCACTGTTGTGTAGAGCCCCTCAGAGAACAACTCGTCAGGCTCCTGTCTGCAAGTTTAGCAGAGCATCATTCACAGTGTTAAGGGTTGACACTCTCTGATAGGGTGGGTCTTACGTTGGGCCGGGCATTGGTTGGAAATTCCCTCAGTGTCTGCTTTATCTTTATCCCTGCACATCTTGTAGGCGGGGTAAATTCTGGGTTGAAGTTTTTGTGGGTAGGTTGTTCTTCTCCCTCCGCTAGGAGACTAGTCTAGTTAGCGGGTGTCCTCTTCAGTTCCTTTTGCTTCTGCTACTAGGTATCTCTGCTTGAGTCTTCCTCATATCCTGCCAGAAAACTACCCTAACTTAGGTCTCCAGCTTGTCCCAGACATACCTCCACTCTCAATTTTTTTTTCTACAGTCTTTCTGTCTTCTAGTCCTTGCTCTCCCCAGGTCTGATCTCTACGTTCTTAACTCTTTGCACCCCCCCTCCTACCGTGTTCCCTCTCTTCAGCCACTACTTTTGTTTGTTCTATCTATGAGATTTATGCATTCAACCTTGGATTCTTCATGTAAATTATCTTCTTTGGCCTGTGCCTTGTAGTATGCTTATCCTGTACTATATGTCTAATGTCCACCTATAAGTGAGTAGATACCATCTGTGTCTTTCTGCTTTGGGTTACTTCATTCGGGATGATCTTTTCTTGTTCTATGTATTTGCAAATTTCATGGTTTCTTTGTTTTTAATAGCTGAGTAGTATTCCATTGTGTAAATGTGCCACAATTTCATTATCCATTCTTTGTTTGAGGGACGTCTAGGTAGCAGGAGGAAAGATCTCTCATTACACTTCTTAACTGTAATTTTTCATGATTATGAATAAGATTGTAAATATATGATACGCGGGATAGCTGATATGCAGCTTCTAAAAAGGTCATGACCCACATATTGAGAACTGTTATTTTAGACACTCGGAAAGATAGTATTTTTGAAGTTGTTGATCCTCTATAGCCTTAATAGATGTGGTGATTTCATATCTTATTAAATTCATCCTCACAATTCAAACATGAACTTATCATTTAAATGTGGTTGATAAAGGTTTTTGTCTAAGCAAATATTAGAAAACTTTAAACATTGCCTATAAGCTCCAGATTGTGTGAAAGAGCATCAGTGGTGAACAGCAAGGGGAGTGGCTATTACCTCCTGCTGCACTTGTGCTTTGGGAAAATGTTCTAGTGATTCAGGTCATGCTGCACAACATACTAATTAAGCCTTTAATATGATAATCACAATTTGTAGAGTAAAAAAAAATCATAATGTTTTAGCTAGAACAATAAGAGTTATGTTTGTTTTCCATCTCAGGGCAGGAGATTTCTTCTTCATTTTTTTTTAAATTAAAGGCAAATATAAGTAATTAAATGGAAAGGAATACCTAGTACCTCCTTTTTACTGTCATCACAATATTCCTTTAAAACCAACAAATGAAAAAAGTATTTCTTCCCAATGACCTTTTCACTCAGAAAATATAATATTAACATATCATTTCTCTAAGTGGAAGAATCATATTTGATCCCCTAAAATATAATTTATAAAAGAAACAATTGGCTTTGAAATTTTGTTACTTTAAAAGTATCAATACAGTCTACTACAAATCTAAAAATGCACACAATTTCAAACTTAAAATTATTTCTGAATATGGAATGGGTAAGTGGCAGGGCTCCCCTTTTCTGAGGCTGTGGGGAAGGAAGACATGGGAAAAAGGAAAGGCGGGTAAGGCCAGGAGGAGAGAAGAGAGGGAGATATGATTGGAAAGTAAAGTGAATAAATAAACTTAAAATAAAACAGAACAAATTAAAGATGAAGCTCTTAAAAAAGCTCTTTAAAACATCAGCTTTTTTCATTAGAAATGAACAATTTAAAGATCAATAAAGGTGTATTAAAAAAAGAAATTTTGAATGCATTTTATCACACCTAACTTAAAACCATATTAACTAAAACTGTATATGAGTGTTTTAAACTTAACAAACAAACAAAAACAGTAGTCCTCCTGTATAAGAAAGACAAAGGGGCTGAGAAAGAAATTAAGGAAACTACACACTTCACAATAGCCACAAATAACATAAAGTACCTTGGTGTGACTCTTACCAAGCAAGTAAAAGACCTGTTTGAAAAACTCTTGTCTCTTGAAGAAGAAATTGAAGAAGATATCAGAAAATTGAAAGATTTTTCCATGCTCATAGATCAGTAGGATTAGCATACTGAAAATGGCCATCCTGACAAAAGCAATCTACAGATTCAATACAAGTCCCAGCAAAATACCAACACAATTTTTTACAGATGTTGAAAGAACAATTCTCAATATCATATGGAAAAACAAATAATACAGAATTTTTAAAACAATCCTGTACAACAACAGATCCATCCCTGATCCTAAGTTGTACTACAGAGCAATACTACTAATAATTGCATGGTACTGGCAGAGAAGATCATCCTGAGTGAGGTATCCCAGAAGCAGAAAGACACACATGGTATATACTCACTTATATAGACCTATAAGATAGGATAAACACACTGAAATCTATACACCTAAAGGAGATAAACATGAAAGATGACCCGGGATAAGATGATCAATCCTCACTTAGAAAGGCAAATGGGATGGACATGAAAAATAGAAAAAACAACAACAACAACAACAACAACAAGGAACAGGA
Source organism: Rhombomys opimus (assembly GCA_010120015.1). Classification (NCBI taxonomy): domain Eukaryota; kingdom Metazoa; phylum Chordata; class Mammalia; order Rodentia; family Muridae; genus Rhombomys; species Rhombomys opimus. Next base: position 309,259 of record REGO01000767.1, read on the forward strand.
CAGGAGCCTACCACAGAGGCCTCTCTACCTAGCAGTGAATCAAAGCAGATACTAAGACTCATAACCAAACCTTCAGCAGAGTGCAGGGAATCATAAGAAAGAAGGGGAGTTAGTATGACCTGGAGAAGACAGGAACTCCACAAGGACCAAATATATCAGGGCACAGGAATCTTTTATGAGACTCTTTCTCCAACCAAGGACTATGTATGGATATAACCTAGAAACTCTGATTGGATGTAGCCCAAGGTAGCACAGTATCCAAGTGGGTACCTTTGGAAGGGGAAGAGGGACTATTTCTGACATGAACTCAATTGCTGGTTCTTTGACCTTTACCCACCATGGAATTTGTAGGCTAATAGTGGGAACTAGAAAATATCATCCTGAGTGTGGTATCCCAGAAGCAGAAAGACACACATGGTATATACTCACTTATAAGTGGATATTAGACATATAATATAGGATAAACATACTAAAATCTGTACACCTAAAGAAGTTAAGCTAGAAGTATGTCCCTGGGTCAGATGATCAATCCTCACTCACAAAGGCAAATGGGATGGACATTGGAAGAAGGAGAAAACAGGGAACAGGGCATGAGCCTACTACAGAGGGGCTCTGAAAGACTACCCAGCAGAATATTGAAGCAGATGCTGAGAATCATAGCTAAACTTTGGGCAGAGTACAGGGATTTTTGTAAAAGAAGGGGGAGATGAAAGACATGTAGGGGACAGGAGCTCCATGAGAAGAGCAACAGAACCAAAACATCTGGTCACAGTGTTCTTTTCTGAGACTGATATTCCAACCAAGGACCATGTATGGAGATAACCTAGAACCCCTGCACAGATGTAGCCAATGGCAGCTAAGTCTCAAAGTGGGTCCCGATAAAGGGTAATAAGGGCTGTCTCTTTGATCATCTCCTCCTGAGTGGGGAGCAGCCTTACCAGGACACAGAGGAGGATAATGCAGCTAGTCCTGATGAGACCTGATAAGCCAGGGTCAGAAGGAAGGAGAAGGGACCTCCCTTATTAGTGAACTGGGGGAGAATCATTGGAGGAGAAGAGGGAGAGAAGGTGTGATTGGGAGGAGAAGATGGAGAGGACTACAAATTGGATACAAAGTTAATACATTAAAATAAATAAAATAAATAATTGAATTAATTAAAAAACCAAAAAGTTTTATTTCATAATAAAAAGAGTTTTTTTACTATATTGTATACTAGAAAAATTAATATGTTGTAACATCCTATGTTCTCACCAGACAAATGATTAAAATAAAATAATAATGTGCACTAGAATAAAGTTCTTTAAAAGTAGGAGATGAGGGAGGGGGCCACAGCCTGGATACAAAGTGAATAAATTGTAATAAATAATAATAATAAAGTAAAAAAATGTTGGTGAAAAACAAAAACAAAAACAAAAAAGTTCTTTAAAAGTAATGTCATTAATTTAAACTCCTAGCACACAAAATTAAGATACTAGAGAATAAAATGTACTTTCAAAACTAAGAGAAATAATTGATAAGGTTTTAATTAGCAGTATCATTATTAATTCTAAATTAGATAACTTAAAAATAATGTTGAAAGCAAATCTCATTTCATGTGTAAGCTTAATATTTTACTTTGCTAATTGCTACTCATATTCACTGACCTGATTAAAATAAGTAACTCAAAGTATGTAAAAATACTTTCATTACAGAAATTAATAAATGAATATATGATTCAACTCCTGTTTGAAGTACTAAGATATTCTCATTTGACATACCTTTAATCAAGTTATGATGAGAGAAAACTTTTATGCATAGTTTGCTATTCCTGTGTACATACATTTAGACACTTATATGTGTGTGTGTTTGTGTATATATGTGTGTGTGAATTATATATCATGTGTATAAATAATGAATAGCTGGGACATGGAAATTTTACAAATTTATAATGCACAAACAGTAATGAATATGAAAGAGTACTTAAATTATGATATTTAGATCACTTTAGACTCTTGTGCCAGTGTTACAATAGGAAAATATATTAAATGTCACAAGAAAATGTTTGAAGTTCAGTCTATCAAGATGTGTCCACTATGTACCTGTCATCCCTTTTAAACTCAACAGCAGACTAACTTAATACAGTCTTTCACACTTCCTTTGCAAGTTTACTTATTCAGTATTGTGAATGAGCATTTTATATGTAGAGTAATTTTTAAATTATGTTTTATATTATTTGAAAGCATATTTATACATATGGAAATATAATCCACTTTATGATGACATGTTTCTCTTTCCTCAAGTAAACATGTGGACACAATCATATGAACTAACTTAACATATAGATTCATGTGCATTATATACACATGGAGGCAGAAACGTGATAAATATTATAAATATATGTGTATATAACGTCATCTATCATATGTTCTTTCTGAGTGGAGAAATTTGTGGGCATAAACAACATTGTCTTTCATTTCAAATATGGAAGTTATGCAGACATGAAAATAAATAAGTATACTAACCATACAGATGTGCCAGTAGATTCCTGTTCAGAAAGGAGAACTTGTATGATTCTCATGCAGAAAGCATCCTGAGTCACAGACACTGTTGCTTCCTTGTACCTCACCTCTTAGCACCCACAGGCAGGTATGTAGTGACTGATAAAGAATGCCTCAGATAATACAACATCTTTAGGGTCATAACAAGTAGCACCAAGTGGAGTTCTCTTTATGAAAAAAAAAAATCTATTGCAAAACCAAAGTGCATTTCACCACATTCCCAGTTCTAGTTTGCACAAGTTGTTCTAGATAGAGATAATATTGTTTGGGGTGTTGTTCATTAACCATCACTACATGTGATCAGAAAAATATATTCCTCATTGTTTTAATTTAGTTGTACTGGCCAACGCAATTTTCTCATGAAATCTATTTCTCCATACCTTAACTTTATTCTTAAAAATGACTTCTCATCTAGTGCTCTTATACTGCAGGTGACATAGTAAAGACTTCAGACTGGATAAAACTACCGGCTTTGCTCTTTAATGTGTCTGCCAGTGCCATGGTGAGGACATGTCAGTGTGGCTTTCTGTGCTCTGCTGAGTAAAAGACATACAATGATATCTCCTGTGATATTTCTATCTAATATTTACTATGATTTGCTAAGATATTTGAAAAAGTATGTACAATTATAGATTTACAAGGAAAAATGTGAGAATCCACTTAAATCATGGCATCAAATAAAAAGTTTTACGCTTATTTTTTATGAACGTAAAGTACAATTATCTTCACTGTAAAACATGGGGTAATTTAAAAATATGCAAAAGTTATATTGGTAAATATGTCAAATGTTCACATTAAAACAACTACCCAATAAAGGCTATATACAGCAAACTGATAGCCAACATAAATTTAAATGGACAAAAACTCAAAGCAATCCCACTAAAATCAGGGACAAGTCAAGGTTACCCCTTTCTCTATCTCTCTTCAATATAGTACTAGAAGTTTTAGCTAAAGCAATAAGAGAGCTAAAGGAGATTAAAGACATAAAATTTGAAAAGGAAGAAGTTAAAGTGTCAGTATTAAAAAACAATATGACAGAATACATAAGCAATTCCATTTGATTCATGACTTCTGTTAGCTTCATTATTTCTCTACTTATCTTCTGTCTCATTGATCTGTGTATTGGTGATAGTGGGGTGTTGAAATCTACTGTTAATGTGTTAGGATGGATGTGTGATTTAAGCTTTAGTGATATTTCTTTTACAAATGGAGGAACCCTTGAATTTGGGGGCATAGATGTTCATGATTTTGATGTCCTCTTGGTGAATTTTTTCTTTGAGGAAAATGAGATTTCCTTCCCCATATCTTTTGATAAGTTTTGATTGAAAGTCTATTTTCTTAGATATTAGGATGGCTACTCGAGCTTTCTTCTTCAGTATGTTTGCTTGAAAAACTTTTTTCCAGTGTCTATTTTTGTTACTGAGGTGTGTTTCTTGAAAATAACAGAATGTTTCTGCAACCATTCTGTTAGCCTCTGTCTTTTTATTGGACAGTAGAGTCTACTGATGTTGATAGATGTTAGTGACTAATGATTGTTATTTCCTATTATCATGGAGTTGGTGGTACTGTGTGTTTTTGTGCATGTTTTCTTTTGGTTTTGCCATTGTGAAGTTATCCATATCCTGTGGGGTTTTTTTTTGGGGGGGGTGTAGTTGATCTCATTGGATTGGAGTTCTAGTATATTTTGTAGGGATAAGTTGGTGCATAGGTATTGTTAAATTTGATTTTCTCATGGAATATCTTATTTTCTCCATCTATGGTGATTGAAATTTTGCTGGGTATAGTAAAGTCTAGGTTGGCATCTGTGGTTTCGTAGAGTTTACATGATATCTGCCCAGGCTCTTCTGGATTACATAGTCTTCTATGAGAAGTGTGATCTGATTCTGATAAGTCTACATATATATATATATATATATATATACATATATATGTATATATATGTATATATATATATATACATAGTCTACACATATATATAGTCTACATATATATATAGCCTACACACACACACACACACACACACACACACATATATATATATATATGACTTTTTCCCTTGCCACTTTTAATATTTTTCATTGTTCTATAGATTTAGTGTTTGATTATGATATGGTGGGAAGAATTTCTTTTCTGGTCTAGTCTGTTTTGTGTTCTGTAGGCCTCTTGTATATTTTAGGACATATGTTTCTTTAGGTTGGAGAAATTTTCTTCTATGATTGTCTTGAAAATATTTTCTGGATCTTGGAGCCTGGAATCTTCTTTTTCATCCATTCCTATTATTCTTAAGTTTCTTAACACCCCCTTTTTTCATATGATTCCCTGCACTCCACCCAAGGTTTGGTTATGAGTCTCAGCATCTGCTTTGATACACTGCTAGGTAGAGTCTTTCAGAGGCCATCTATAGTAGGCTCCAGTCCTGTTTCTTGCTTTCTCCTACTTCCAAAGACCTGGAGAAGACAGGAGCTCCACAAGGACCAAATATGTCTGGGCACAGGGGTCTTTTCTGAGACTGATTCTCCAACCAAGGACCATACATAGATATATCTTAGAAGCCCTGCTCAGACATAGCCCATGGCAGCTCAGTATCCAAGTGGGTTTTCCTAGTAAGGGAACAAGGAATGTCTCTGACATGAACTCAGTGGCTAGCTCTTTGACTGCCTCTTCTGGATGGGGGGAAACCTTGCCAGGCCACAGAGGAGGACAACGCAGCCAGTTCAGATGAGACCCTATAAGATAGGGTCAGATGCAAAGGGAGGAGGACCTCCCTTATCAGTGGACTTGGAAAGGGACATAGGAGGAGATGAGGGAGGAAGGATATGAATGGGAAGGGAGGACAGAGGGGGCTACAGCTGAGATATAAAGTGAATACATTATAATTACTATAAAAAATAAAAATTAAAAAAATGACGAAGAGACATATTTCTGAATGGCTAGAATCTGGTTAGATGTTCAATGAGGTTAATGTTTGTTCCATGACACGTGTTATTTTTGAGCAAGAGCTTTGAAGTGTATTCAGGTCCAGCTACCAATTCTGGAATGATAACTCTGTGAAAGAACATTCCTACTTACAGGGTCCAGGGCCCCAATTGGCATTTGGCTAGAACTTGATAGTCAGTGAATGAATTATTTAGATAACAAATGAATAGAAACCATTTATAGCTTACCTAAAGAAATAAAGATTAAAAAAAAAAAACAACAAAAAAAAAACAGTTTCCCCAGCCAGGATAGAGGTACTTAACTTACAAAACAAAAAAGATATAATTGTTTAATGTTATATCAAATGCTCTTCTATAGAAAGATTCTTGAATTATGAATGAAGCCCCAGGTTACCTTGTAGTAACCTATTGCTTGCAAGATAGGTAAAAAATAATTCACGGATATAGAGAGAATATTCTTTAGCTATTAATGAAAAGAAGATATTACATATTGGTCAAAATATGTGAAATCAATATAGAGAAACACTCACTGGCTAGTACTCATTTCTGGAGAAACTCATACATTTAAACTTGGCTCCAAAATAATTCACTGAGTAAGAATGTGGCTAGAACTAGTAGCTGAAATTTGATCAGTGTTGAGCTTATTAGGGGAATATTGATGGTTTAATATATTAAAATATTGGAAATAAAGAATCATAAAAATAATAAGCAAAAATTTGAAAGAAGAGTCCCAGCCAGATTTACTGCAATTCATAAGATACTATGAGATCTGACTGTAATATAAAAAACAATGTTTAATGTATATTAATTTCTATTGTCTATGACACACATAGTGAATATAAAATATATTTCTAATTGTATCAGATGACAATAATTTATTTAAAAAATGTCAAACTGCAAGTTATCCACACTGCTCGGTGAAAACTTTGCTACATTTCAATAACATTTAATATTTGCCTTGACAGAAAAAGATCAAGATTCAAAAGATCTTGCATTTCAAATGTAAAGTTATCAATTGCAACATATACCATTTCAATTGAATTTGTATTTGTATTTTATTTGTTGTTATAGTCATGGAAATTCTAATTTCCGTTTGGAAAGATAAACAAAGCATAACTTCATTCAATTTTGTTTCTCACACATTTCAATCAAAAGTAAGCTAAAGATTTTTATTGTTTTCTGCAAAGTTTTTCTTAGTTGTCTGAGACAATTTTAAAGTTTGCCTTTCTAAAAGTTTTATTTTAATAGTTTCTTTCATAAAAAATACTAATGTCTTGAAGCTCTCATCAAAGTCTATTATAAATGGCCAAAATATTTTTTCTGTCACTTTGCAGAAAGATGCACTGTTCATATGCTATTGTTTAATTAAAATATCTATACATATTCCAGCATTTACTTAAAATGTGAAAGTGTTTTCAATGTGTATTTGTGCAGAACCTCTTCAATATAATCATTGGTTGGATAATTCACCCATACATATGCACACACATAAACAAACACACACACACACACACAAACACACACACATGCCTTATTAAGTATGACTGGAAAGTCAAAGCTTGAGGCACTGTCATCTAACTAAGGTTTTCTGTTTTATTTTTCTTTTCACTGTAGACGTCAGCATAGGTTGGGGCAAACGGGAAGGACCTTTCTGAGCCTCAAGCTCAATCCAAAGCAGTTGGGTTGTAACCAAGTAACAGTGTAAGAGAATAAACAGAAATAAACAACACTTAGGAAATCTTAGTTGACACAGTCTCTAAAAATATTTCCTTTCGGTCTATATTGCCCATTTGTTGAATATTTATAAAGTCTGATATGTGATTATTTTTTGTTCCATTTACATGGACTTGAGAGTAATAGACATAATTAATTTCTCTTCTAACAAAAATTTGGAAGGATGCTTAAAAACATACAAATGAGCCAATGCATAAAGACATCATTAAGCAAACAAACAACAAAAGTGAAACAAGTAGATAAAACTTGTGGAAGTTGTAAGGGAAATATTTGAAAAAGAAACAGAGAACTTTCATAGAAGGCCGGAGAAGATATTTGATTATTATTGCTATTAAGTAATTATTTTTAATAATATTTATTTATAAGTATTATTTATTTTTCAAAATGTCTATGTCTTATTTCTTTTTTGTCAATCCAATTTGATCAAACTCTTTCCCCTTCCTCAACTCCTCCCAGATCCTTTCAACCTCCCTATTTACCCAACTTCATTTTCTTTTTACTTATTTTTTGAATTTGTAAAACATCAGGGCATTCATTTTATTATTTTAAAATGTAGTTTACAAAATGATAAGTTCCCATGTAGAGTTTTCATGTGTGTTCAAATTGATTGAACTTTTAGCTCCCTTGTCAACTTCCTATCTATGCTCTAACCTTCCTTGCTGCTCTATTCTTTCTTTGTCCAAGAAAACAAAAGCCTGCTGATGTGGTTATCCATTTAAACAAAATTGTCTTAAGAAGTAACACACATGATTTAAGGGAGTGTTTTGAATTTTGGTAGAATAAAGTTTAGGATGCCAGTAACCAAAAAATTGAGCAAGATATGTGTGGATGGATTACATAGAGGCAAGCAAGTACTTAGAGGTCTATATATTTTGTGTTATTTTTTAAATAGTCCCACCACAACAGGCATTAAACAAACTGATTCATTTAATTTTCAGCAGCTCGAGTCTCTAACTAGGTAGTGCTGTGACACCAAGAACGGAATTGAATGATTATGGAAGAGAGGAGGGTGACAAGTATTCAGGAGCCCAGCAAATGGAAGCCACTTAATTCTCCCAGATACAGACTTTATGGAACTAGGGTACCTGGTTTAAAGGAAGACACAATTCCAAAATAATTTTAGAATCTTATTGCACTCTAAGTTAAAGCTCTCAACCATTCACTTGTAATTTCTTTTCATCAAAAGAATAGAACGTAATGAAAGAAGTGCTCATCTTAAAATAGATAATTGAGCAAGATTTTCAGGCCAAGGTTGTAACAGGAGCAGAGGCTCCTTGCCATCCCTCAGGCCCGCTGGTTACTGGGAGAATTCTTTGTTGTAAGAGTTTTTTCTTCTCTTGCTGGCTATCAGCCCATTATGGCTCCTAGCTCTCAGAGGTTATTGTCAGATCTTGGCAGGTGGTCTTCTCATAAGCCTTCTAGCTGCAAGGCAGTTTATTTCCTCAAGCCCAGCAAGGTGGAGGAATCTCTCTGCCATTTATTCTCTTTTAAGGGCTCATCAGATAGTTCATGCTCCCTAGGAAAATTTAGTGAATTTAGAATCACTAAACCCACCTGGTCACTATCCACTCACAGCCTGGAGAGTCCATTATTTTCCTCCTACTTATCTGTACTGAACATTAGATATCATTTGAAAATTCTGCCTAGTGTGCAATCTTGGTCCTTCAGCTTTCTGTTTGGTTATGTCTTAAACACACACACACACACACACACACACACACACACACACACACACTAATTTAAATGATACCCATTCTAAAAGCAAGTGCAGATAAAAGAGTAGTGCTTAGCTGCATTTTCAGGCATAGTTGAACTTTGGTAGCTACTTTTATGATCATGATAAAGCTATAAAGGAATGGAGTGAAGAACAAGGGAGAAAAAGAGAAAGGAAGAGACAAATAGAAATTATTAGGTTTAATTGGCTTCCACAATGCTGTCTGAAAGCCTGCTATAACTAAAGATTTCTTACAACACAAAACAAAAACTAAGTTGCTTTGAAACATGCTTTAAGATATAACCTAGAACCTCCGCTCAGATGTAGCCTGTGGTAGCTCAGTAACCAATTGGTTTCCCAAAGTGAGGGGAACAAGGACTATTTCTAACAGGAACTCAATGAAGATACCTGATAAAACAGGATCAGATGAATGGGGGGAGGTCCCCCCCTATCAGTGGACTTGGAAAGGGGCACAGTGGTGATGAGGGAGGGAGGGAGGGACTGGGAGGGAACGAGGGTTCGGGGCACGGCTGGGATACAGAATTAATAAAATGTAACTGATAAAAAAAAATAAAAAAAAATAAAAAAAGAAGCACAGTACAAAATAGTGTTATTTGTTATTCTTTCCTTTTTTTTTATTTTTACAAAGTTCAAAATAGGAAAGGTGCACTTAGAAAATCTTCTCTTTGAGTTTCTGTTACTCATTCCTAACAACTGCAGGGCTCATTTTCCAGTTGAGTGAGTTTTGTTTAAGCAATTTTATGTGCTTCACCTGTCGCTTTAGTATGTTTCTTTCTTGGGTTATCAGTTCTTAGCCCATGTAAATCACTGTGTGGGAGATCTTCCGTGGTTCAATTTGCTCTGATCTGACTTTTATACATAAATTCAGAAATAGTCATCCCTGGATAACTAAAGAAAAACTTCACCATATAGGCTTGTAGAAAAATGAAGCCCACGCAGAAAAAAACTTAGTACATCAAGTCTACAGATTTACAATTCAAGAGGGTTAGTTGTTTAAAACTATTGCCCTTCTTATTTCTGATGTCTTTGTAAGAAATGGATATGTTTTACCATTTTAATGAATTTTTAAAATAGTTTATGTTTCACCTGTTTCCGCCACTGCTAATCACTGTGCCTCCTCATTTCTGAGCTATGCTTCAATTTCTAGTTTTTATGTTGTCTGTTACTACTTTAATTTGGTATCATCATTTGACTTTCTACTTTTGAATATTCTATGAGTATTTCCATATAGCATAATTCTAAAAACATGATGGCTTTTACTGAATCCCATATTCATAATAATACCTCATTTGATGAAGGTCATTTCTTTGTAGCAAATAAACTTTGCTTTTAGAATTTGCGCATCGGACCTCATTCCACCAGATTCATGGAGAATCACACACTGATAATTCCACTGTGTTAATCACATCTGTGTTACTCGGGATTTCTATTGCTGTAAGGAAACATCATGAAGATAGAGGAGATGGTTTATTGGGCTTACACTTTTACATCAGATTGCAAAATTAAAGGAAGCCAAGACAGGACTCCAAACAGGGCAGAAATTTGAAGGCAGGAATTGATGAAGAGGCCATGGAGGGGTCCTGGTTACTGGCTTGCTTCCCCTGTTTTGTTCAGCCTGCTTTTTTATAGAAACTGAGGCCACCAGCCCAGGGATGACATCACCCAAAATGGTCTGGGACCTCCCCATTGATCATCAATTGAGAAACGCCTTAGAGCTGGTTCTTTTTTTTTAATTTTTATTTTTTTCTTAATAACTCTGTATCCCAGCTGTATCCCTCTCCCTCATTCCCTCCCAATCCCACCCTCCCTCCCTTCTCCCCGTTCTTCCCCTTTCCAAGTCCACTGATGGGGGGGACCTCCTCCCCATTCATCTGATCCTGTTTTATCAGGTATCTTCAGGACTGGCTGCAAAGTCCTCCTCTGTGTCCTAACAGGACTGTTCCTCCTTTGGGGGGGTGGGGAGGTCAAAGAGCCAGCCACTGAGTTCCTGTTAGAAATAGTCCTTGTTCACCTTACTACGGGAAACCAATTGGTTACTGAGCTACCACGGGCTACATCCAAGCAGAGGTTCTAGGTTATATCCATACATGGTCCTTGGTTGAATGTCAGCCTCAGAAAAGACCCTGTGCCCAGATATATTAGAGCTGGATCTTAAGGATGCAATTCCTTAACTGAGGCTCTTTCTTCTCTGATGACTTTAGCTTGTTTAAACATCTCTGTTTACTGATTCTCCTCTCGGTCATCATATTGATAACATAAGAAAACAGAGATACTGTATATATAAAATGTATTGCAGTAGTAATTCATGTCCTTTAAATATTTCATTTATTTTTTTATGAGCGTAATTACATAATTTTTCTTTCTTCCCCTCAAACCCTCATTTAACCCTCCTTGCTCCTTTTCAAATAAAGTACCACTTTTGTCATTAATTTTGTTAGTTTTATGTATAAATGTACAAATACATATATATGTTTATAATTACAATATATTTACAGCATATAATACAAAAATATGTGTAATAAAAGTACCAATTAAAATAAATTTATAACAATGTATAACATATGTTTAGGAATATATAATATATAATATGTATATATACATAGATGTTTATATATTATAACGTTATAATATATAAAATTTATATAATATGCAAATATATAGGTATATTCATGCCTATATATGTGCCTAACTATATAAATACAACCTGCTCAGTCTGTATTATGTTGCTTGGATAATCAATTGATGTGCCCCTTTCTTAGGAAGATTCAGAATTGTGGACAATAGTATTGCTGCAATCAAGTCTCAGGGAGCGTGTGAAAAGGGGGGCGCGGAAATTTTAAAAGCCATAGTGGCATGGAGTTTGATGTAATTTGATATGAAATTGTGTATCCTAGGAATATCAGAAACTACTCCATAAAATTCACCAAAATGTCTGCTTCAATGTGCCATAAACAACAACAATGGATATGTTAATGTAATAATTCGTGTTTTAAAGATATTTTCTAATATTTTAAATGTTTCCGGTGTTATTATTGCTCACAGCTTCAAAATATATGTTTATCTTTATTTAATAAGTTTAATGAATATTTAACAAAATTTTCTGTGTTATTTTAAACACATGTAAATTATAACACCATGTTTCTGATTTATTCTGTATTTGCATATATTTCAAACTTACTTCATGAAGATATAAAATATAACATTCTTCAATTAATTTAAAATTAGATATTGACAAATGAATCTGTGTACTTACAAAATTATGCATTCTATGAACTCCTATCTATGTAGTATAGGATGAATGTCATTAATTATTTCTCATAAGCAGAAAGGGCATTATTAATGCAGTATTCATTCTATAAATACAGGTGTCTTTCTCTGTGAAAGACTTGTTAAACAAGCAGTCAAATTTTGAAGTTGTTAGTGAGTAACAAAACTTAAGTATCATAAAAATGGCATATTAGTTCTGTAACTATTAAAGACGTATTGCCAATCCTTAATCCTAATTGGCCCCAAATTCTAAATTAGACCAGCCAGAGTGCTTCTGTGAAGACTGGATTAAAGGCTGGAATGTTTGCAGTAACCTTGATATTTATATTTCATTATTTCCCTGAATGCATTTCCCGCCCGTTATCTTCAGAACATTTATGGTCTGATAATGCATTATTCCCAACCCATAAATGCACAAACACTGCTGGTTTTCTTATTGTATGTATGATTTGATTATTGTATTATATGTATTGAGATGTCCCTGCATTAACTTCTCTGTAAGTAATTTTTTAAAGAAAGCACTATGCTCTTTAATCCCTTCTTGTCTTCCTGAGTGTGGTCATTTTTTTTTTTTTTTTTTTTTTTTTTTTTTTTTTTTTT
>REGO01000767.1:322078-349278 GCA_010120015.1 Rhombomys opimus
TGGCTACCTTCACTTCTTTTACAGAGACTATGGGTTTTGGGTCTGTGCTTTCAAGAGATCAGGTGGTCATAAAATAAGTTGGCTATGCCTGGATAGCAAGGTGGTAGAAAACTTGCCTAGCACATGTATACACAGAAATACACACAGACACACACTAACACATACATACAACTAACATACAATCACACATATATACAAAATTATAGGAAGAATATTTACTATTATCTTGTATTTTTCTTTTGTATATTGATTATTGGTTAGCATATTGTACAAAACATTAGCATGTCTAAAACTTACTTTGAGAAATTAATTTTGTTAATTAACATATTATGTGATGTGTAGCTATCTTACTTAATATTTATCTATATTTATATCATGTTCCAATTTATGGTAAAAAGTTTAAAAAATGAGCTCAAATACTGAATGATTCAGTTCTTTCTTCTAGATAATAAAGTATAAAATCTTCCAATTAAACCACTAAGCCTCTTTCAGTAATTAATCTTGTTTTTCACATACTCAAAGTAGAACTCATGATTTAGCTTCTCAAACTGTTTTATATCAGCATTGTAATGCAAATATTATTCACTTGTCTTGGATCCTTTCATGCCGTCACAATAATAACAAGAAGCATAATTCTTTCTTTCTTGCACTGACTATTCTTTATAGCTTCTAAGTAAATAACAGAACCCAATTTTTCATTTTATGAGAGATACTGAATTCTAAAAATATAATTACATATATTCATAGTTTAATCTTTCCATTCCTTACAAGTTATACTAGATTTTTATAATAATTCTAAAAGATAGGTATATTTTTGAGTTGGCAATGTAATGAGACTGGGAGTAGAATCATATATTTAGGCTACTTTATTTTTCTTATAAAATACATAAAGCTATAAAAGCAATAAGAAGTGAGTAAATATGATATTTATTAATATTAATATATATTAAAATGTGTACTACTCATTTCAAATATAATGCTTAATACAAAAGTTCTGAATATTACCGAATGTTAATATTACTCCTTTTGAGTTTTGAGTCAGAAGCATTGAAATATTGTTATATTAAGGAAAATGCCTGGAGTACTGTGATTTACTCAATACAGATCTTAGATATTTTTTTAAAGTTTTTTTTACTATTATTTCCCACTTCTTTCATAAGATTCCCTGCATTGTGCCCAAAGTTTGGCCATAAGTCTCAGTATCTGCTTTGATAGTCTGCAGGGCAGAGCCTTTCAGAGGCCCTCTGTGGGAGGGTCGTAACTTGTTTCCTGTTTTCTTCTTTTGGTGTCCATCCTCTTTGCCTTTTGGAGTGGGGATTGAGCATTTTAGCCAGAGTCCTCTCTCTTGATTAGTTTCTTTAGGTGTACAGATTTTAGTAGGTTTATCCTATACTATGACTATATGAGTGAGTATATACCATGTGTGTTTTTCCCTTCTGGGATAGCACACTCAGGATGATCTTTTCCAGATCCCACCATTTACCTGCAAATTTCATGATTTCCTTGTTTTTCATTGCTGAGTAGTATTCCATTGTGTAGATGTACCACAATTTCTGTATCCATTCTTCCGTTGAGGAGCATCTGGGTTGTAGAGCTGGAGATCACAGGAGGTCCACAAGGAGAGCAACAGAACCAAAAAAATTTGAGCACAGGAGTCTTTCCTGAGACTCATACTCCAACCAAGTACAATGAATGGAGATAAGCTAGAACCCCTGCACAGATGTAGCCCATGGCAGTTCAGTGTCCAAGTGGGTTCCATAAAAATGGGAACAGGGACTGTCTCTCACATGAACTGATTGTCCTGCTCTTTGATCACCTCCCCCTGAGGAGGAAGCAGCCCTACCAGGCCACAGAGAAAGACAATGCAGCCACTCCTGATGAGACCTAACAGACTAAGATCAGAAGGAACAAAAAGTAATCTTTCCCAACCAGTGGACTTGAGGAGGGGAGTGTGTGGAGAAGGGGAAAGAAAGGAGGAGTTGGGAGGGGAGGAGGGAGGGAACAAGAGGGGGGACACAAAGTAAATAAAGTATAATCTAAAAAAGTTTTATTAATTACACTTTATTTATTTTCTATCTCAACATCTGCTTTGATAGTTAGCATGGCAGAGCCTTTCAGAGGCCCTCTGTGGCAGGATCCTAACTTGTTCCCTGTTTTCTCCTTCTTCTGATGCTTATGTATGCTTTTCTTGATTAATATTTTAAGTTTCAAGAAGGTTTTTTTCTTTATTAACTACACTTTACTCACTTTGTATCCCCCCCCCGTGGTTCCCTCCCTCCTCCCATCCCAATCCCTCCCTTCCTCCACAATCTGCATGCATGCCCCTTCCCAAGTCCACTGATAGGGGAGGACTTCTTTTCCTTCCTTCTGATCCTAGTCAATTAGGTCTCATCAGCAGTGGCTGCAGTGTCTTCTTCTGTGGCCTGGTAATGCTTCCTCCCCCTCAGGGGAGGTAATTAAACAGCAGGCCAATCAGTTAATGTCAGAGACAGTCCCTGTTCCTACTACAATGGAACCCACTTGGATACTGAACTGCCATGGGCTACATCTGTGAAGGGGTTTTAGGTTATCTCCATGCATAGTGCTTGGTGGGAATAGCAGTCTCAGGAAAGACCTCTGTGCTCAGATATTTTGGTTCTGTTGCTCTCCTTGTGGAGTTCCTGTCCTCTCCAGATCTTACTGTTTCCCACTTCTTTCCTAAGATTCCCTGCACTCTGCCCAAAGGTTGCCCATAAGTCTCAGTATCTACATTGATAGTCTGCAGGGCAGAGCTTTTCAGAGGTTCTCTGTGTCAGGCTCCTGACTTGTTCCCTCTTTTCTCTTTCTTCTGATGTCCATCCTCTTTGCCTTTCTGGATAGGAATTGAGCATTTTAGCAAGAGTCCTCCCTCTTGATTAGTTTCTTTAGGTGTACATATTTTAGTAGGTTTACCCTATATTATATGTCTATATGCGTGAGTATATACCATGTGCATCTTTCTGCTTCTGGGATAGCTCACTCAGGATGATCTTTTCCAGATCCACCATTTACCTGCAAAAAACAATCAATAAATGGGACCTCACCAGACTGAAAATCTTCTGTAAGGGGAAGGATACTGTCCTCAGAACAAAACAACAGTCTACAGATTGGGAAAAGATCTTCACCAACCCTATATCTGACAGAGGGATAATATCCAGTATATATAAATAACTAAAAAAGTTAAACAGCAAAAAATCAAGTAATCCAATTAAAAAAAAGGGGGTACAGAGCTAAACAGAGAATTCTCTGCAGAGAAATACTTAAAGAAATGCTCAACCTCATTAGCCATCAGGGAAATGCAAATCAAAACGACCCTAAGATCTCACCTGACACCTATCAGAATGGCTAAGATCAAAAACTCAAGAGACAACACATGCTGGAGAAGTTGTGGAGAAAGGGGAACCCTCCTCCACTGCTGATGAGAATGTAAAATTGTACAACCACTCTCGAAAGCAATTTGGCACTTTCTCAGACAAATAGGAATAGCGCTTCCTCAAGATCCAGCTATACCACTCCTAGGCATATATCCAAAAGATTATCAAGTACACAATAAGGACATTTGCTCAACCATGTTTGTCGCAGCCTTATTTGTAATAGCCAGAAGCTGGAAACAGCCCAGATGCCCCTCAGTGGAGGAATGGATGCACAAATTGTGGTATATTTACACAATGGAATATTACTCAGCAATAAAAAACAAGGAAAGTTTCTAGAAGTTTTTAAAGAAGCAGAATTATAGGACATAGGTTTACTTTTTGTTTGTTTGGTTTTTGTTTTATTTTTCCATTTTTTCTGATTATTATTATTTGCTACAATTTATTTAATTTGTATTCCAGTTGTAGCCCTCTCTGCAATCTTGGCTGGCCTGGAACTGGCTGGGTAGAATCAGGCTTTCCTTTAGCTCTGAAAGATCTGCCCTCCACTGACTCTCATATTCAGAATATCTATCTATCTATGAATATATCACAAAATATACCTGTTTACAACAGGTAAACAAATAATTATTATAAAATTTAAAATCGAGTTCACAAGTTCCTGTCTTCTCCAGATCTTACTATTTCCCACTTCTTACATAAGATTACATGCACTCTGCCCAACAGTTGGCCATAAGTCTTAGTGGCTCCTTTGATATTCTGCAGGGGAGACCCTTTCAGAGGCCCTCTGTGGGAGGCTCCTAACTTGTTTCCTGTTTTCTCCTTCTTCTGATGTCCATCCTCTATGACTTTCTGGGTGGGGACTGAGCATTTTAGCCAGAGTTTTCCCTCTTGCTTAGTTTCTTTAAGTGTACAGATTTTAGTAGGTTTATCCTATATTATGTCTATATGAGTGAGTATATACCATGTGCGTCTTTCGCTTATAGGATAGCTCACTCAGGATGATCTTTTCCAGTTCCCACCATTTACCTGCAAATTTAATGATTTCCTTGTTTTTTTATTGCTGAGTAGTATTTCATTGTGTAGATGTACCACAATTTCTGCATCCATTCTTCAGTTGAGGGGCATCTTGGTTGTTCCCAGTTTCTGATTATTACAAATAAAGCTCCTACAAACATGGTTGAGCAAATGTCCTTTTTGTGTACTTGAGTCTCTTTTAGATATATGCCTAGAAGTGGTACGGCTGGAACTGGAGGAAGAGCTTTTCTTAATTGTCTGAAAAAGTGTCAGATTGTTTTCCAGAGTGGTTGTACAAGTTTACATTCCCACCAGCAGTGGAGGAGGATTGCCCTTTCTCTAAAATCCTCTCCAGCATGTGCTGCCACTTGAGCTTTTGATCTTAGCCATTCTGATGGGTGTAAGGTGAAGTCTCAGGGTTGTTTTGATTTGCATTTCCCTGATGACTAATGACTTTGAGCATTTCATTAAATGTTTCTCTGCCATTCAACATTCGACATTCCTCTATTGAAAATTCTCTGTTTAGTTCTGGTTCCCATTTTTTAATTGGATTACTTAATTTGTTGCTTTTTTAACTTCTTTAGTTCTTTATATATACTGCATATTAGTCCTCTGTCAGATATAGGGTTGGTGAAGATCCTTTCCCAATGTGTAGGTATTCGCTTTGTTCTGACGACAGTGTCCTTTGTTTTACAGAAGCTTTTCAGTTTGGTGAGGTTCCATTTATTGATTGTTGCTCTTAGAGCCTGTGCTGTTGGTATTCTGTTCAGGAAGTTGGCTCCTGTGCTAATGAGTTCCAGAATCTTCGGGACATCTTTTCTTGCTGGTCAGTTTAATAACAGCCCAACCTGAGAGTTAGTCCTCTTTGTAGTGGGTAAGTTTCACTGTCTTCCACCATCCAGTTTGTGATAAGGTGATCATCCTTAAACATATCTGTCTAGGGTTCTCTTATGTCTGTTTAGCTTATGTTCCACCTGACCATCAGTAAAAAGTAAAGGCTGGAAGGATGTCAAATTTTAGATAATTTGAAAACTTTGTTAAGTTTTTTTTTCCAAGATCTTTCCATTATTTGAAAACAATTCTCAGGGGGAAATTTAAGAAATCAAGAAAAAAGCTTAGTTACAGGTTATACTCAAGGGGTGTATCATTACTCCTCAGGAGAGCCACATAGCCAGGTTTGGTAAAACCAGCTATGGACAATCTTTCATGCACAGAAGGATTATTGATCATTATCATAATCACCACCACCTCCACTACCATCATCATTATATTATTATTAATTTATGCAGGAAAAAAAGGAATTACAGGAATATGTCAAATTTACCCCTAAACTAATTTTACCCATTTTTTTTTCTGTCTTCATTCAGGACTTTCTGGTACTCAGTCTTGCCAGACACATGATGGCTAATCCTATGTAAATACATGGGATGGCTAGCCCCTTTCTCCCTCAGTCATATTACTTCTCATTCAGGTTGCTGAAGGCATCGTGCATCCTTAATATTTGATCAATTACCTGATTCTGTACTACAATATATTTTTATAGTTGCACTTTTCTTGGGTACCATGCATCTTGGTTCTTGGTTTTTCAGTTATATCTTTCTAGCTACACTCATTATGATTCCTGTGTATATTCATTCACTGATTACTATTCTCCTCTTTTGTTCTTATCTTCCCAAGCACTGGTGAAATTACCATCTTAACCCTGATATTTATTTTAACCATAGTAAAGTTTTATGAATTCGCTTAGAAAGAACAAATCACTAAGTTGATACATTGTCCCTCATCACTGAAAAAAAGTGGCAGACTCCCTTTGTGTAGTGAGTATTTTGAAGTATAAATAACTATCTCTATTCTGCATAACAACAATCATGAATAAGACAGATTACTGTGGGAATCTACCTCAAAGCTCTTAATATATGTCCATCATTCTTCCAAAGTTTTAAACTTGATATTGTAATACTGGTGATGGCATTTGGCTTAATTTTAGGTCTTGTCCCCTGAATCTGTGAAGACTTTTGTGGAAAAGTGACAATAAACACAAATCATTTAGCATGCCTTTGGACTGATGAAGACAGCAAACAAAACATCAGCAAGATATTTAAAGTCCAACTGAAAGAGAATGATTTATTGGACAGAAAAAAATCACTTAAAATAAGTTAATACTCTTAACAAAACAAAAGTTTTAGTATAAATAAAAGCTATTTCATCATGTATGTAAGTTAACTTTTTCAATTAAAAAAAGTATTTCCTTCTTTCTAAATATATTTATACTAATATATGAATGATTTGCCAACATGTATGTATGTGAATCACATGTATGCCTAGTATCCGCAGAGGTCAGAAAAAAGCATTGGATATTCTGGAACTGGAGTTAAAGATGATTGTGAGTTACCATGTAGGTGGCAGGAATCGATTCCATGTCCTTGTCAGGGAATCAACTGCCCTTTAACACTGATGAATCATTGGAGCTCCCTAAGAAAATGATCTTTTAAATGTCTGCCTTCTAGAAAAAAAAAATCTTATTTGTGTCTCACTTTCCATAGAGGTTTATCCTTTGTAATTTTGTTCATAGAAGTACTTAGGATTGAACCTAGAGTCTCATGACTATTTAAACACTAACTAGATGTTGAGTTAGAGCCCCAGACCCAAAGCAAAGTGTTAAAAACCCAAATTATTAATCAAGGTTAAAGTAACAATAGTTAATTTGAGTTAAGGAAAAGTTTTCAAGGAATGATTAGAATTTTACCTAATGGAAGAATACTGAAAATATATACATTGTGCACAAGGCCCCAGTGGTGTAGATGGGAAGGGCATGAAGGGTGCAAAAGAGAGTGAATTACAAGTTTCAGTGGGGGTTCTTTTGATGGTAATGTCCTTGGATAGATAATGGTTAAGTTACATGGTTTTGGGATCATAATCAGATCTTCTTTGCCTGCTCTTAACCACAGAATACTTGTATTTACCACAGTTTCCTCCCTATGATTGTTGAAGGAATCTTTAAGGAGTAAGCACCCCGCTACCTATGAGAGAAGAGGAGACACATATTCGCTCACAGACCAAAGCCAGCATAGCTCCTTAAAAGCCTCAGCCTCAGGTGCAATTTACATTCTCATTTTATACTCTAAAAACACAAAGTGCGGTGAACAAGTAAGTAGCATTTTAAAGAAACTTAAGTGGCAGTGAGCATGTTGTTTTAAAAGTATACATTATAATTGACAAGTGTAAAGGTTTTGTGATCAAGTTGGCAATGGCAATGAGCAATTGTTTCAGCTTTTTCCTCCAGATCACTCTTTTCCACCTAGCAATTGAAGTCATGCTTATAAATGAGCAGTGAAAGCAGTGTTTTATATAAGTTTTGAGATAAATCAATAAATAGGTATGTAATAATTGGTATTTCTACCTTATTCTCTTGCACTTTCTTGTCTGTTGTTATTTCTTGGTACAGGCTTGAGCATGTAGCCACAAGCTAATTGTGTTCACGATGCAAGACAACGATACAAAGGGTGAAATTGCTACTAACATTAGATAGCCAGTATGTCTTGACATTTCCTACATCTAGAAAAGTAGCCTTCAGATGGTGGTAGTGAACTCCTTTAATTTCAGCACCAGAGAGGCAGAGGCAGCCAGATCTCTGTGAATTTGAGGCCATCCTGGTCCGCAGAGTGAGTTCCAGGTCAGCCAAGGCTACCAGAAAAACAAACTAATAAAAAAAGCCAAACATAACCTACCACTTTTTAATTCAGGCACCCTTAAACCATCAGGTTCTATATGAAAATTCCCAGACTCATTTTGGTCCTAGGTCCCCTGCACATATATAGCATATGTGCAACTAGGTCTTCATGTGCATCCACCAGCACTGGAGAAGTGGCCGTCTTTGACTCTGATGCCTGCCTTTGGATCCTGTTCTCGTAATTGGACTGCCTTTTCAGTCTCAGGGCGTTAACATGCACCTAATGCCACAAGTATTTAGTGAGCCAAGGTGAGCTGGTCCTTAAGGGGGACTACCCTCTTCTCTGAGAGAAGGAGAAGGGAGAATGGAGAGGAGTGTTGGGGGAGGGAGACTGGGAAGAAAGAAGAGGGGCAACAGTTGAGGTATAAAGTGAATTAAATAAATTACAAAGAAAAATCAGATTGAAGCATTAATGGTCTCCAGTACAACATATTCACTGTGGAGTCCTTAATTTTCTATGAAACTGAATGAGTACAGCCACAACTGTTCACATTCCTTTCAGTATTCTGAACATACAAATTTCCACCAACATGGTCCACTAAGTATGTCCTACAATACTCTATGGCTCTTATAACTTTTAACCTTGAAATTTCCACTCAAACCAGTGTCATCAGCCCAAGAAACATATGACTGGTTTTCTAGCAATAATACTCACATTCCTCGGGAACAAGTTTCTTTGATTAGTTACAGTTATCATATGTATAGGAAGATACCCAACCAAAGCAAAGGAAGAACAGAAAGGAAGGAGAGAAGATGAGAGAAAGGTAGGAGGAAAACAGAAAGGAAGGAAATAAGTAATACAGTAAAAGTTTATGCTGGCTCATGATCCAAAAATACCCAACCACAGCAGAGAAAAAATGGATACAGGGGGCTGATGTGGCTGTTACCCTGCTACTGCAGGCAAGAAATGGTCAAGTTGTCATGCTTTAAATTCAGTGAAACATTTGCCTTTATATTCAGTCCACAATCCTTGTGCATGAAATGGTAAACCTCATTCATGACAGGTATTCTTATCTCAGTTAAATCCTCCTGGAAACACTCTTATAGAAATACATAGACATTTGTTTGAAGGATGAGTTTGAGTGTCAACTTTACAATCAAAATTAATCAACAAAGGCCACTAGCGATAGTTTGGTACATCCAGCAAAACTACCATTCACCTTTCTTATAATTTACCTAACTTTCAAGTGCTAATTGAAAAAAAAAAAGTATTTCTATTAAGTTGAACATGAAAAGCATGAACTATGTCTGTATTTTGTAAAGAATTGTAATGGAAATTTAATTAAATAGTAAGTATTCTCCGAAGAATGAGCATTATAAGAACCTAACGTAGGATTTAGCAATATCTTTTTCATTTAGAGCATTATATTTCAATTTATTTTCATCTGGACAAGAACTCGAATGCCTCTTCAGGTGAATTCATCAGATTATCTAAGCAGAAGTACAGACAATGCTGTTACAACAGCAATAAAGTGATGGTAGAATTATAGATGACTTTGTCTTCTATCAAAACCCTCTCTGGATTCTGTTTAAATTGAAATCTGCTTTTGTGGATCAGTAAAGAGATAGGGAAATATATACATGCATATATAGTGTTTTGGTACTCAAATTTGTGACTGTTTTCAGATATCCACATTTTATTCTTCTTGTTACCTAGGAAACAGCTATGTAAGAGAGCCAGACTCCAAATGATCTTCATGCTGCTTGATTGTCTGATATCTGTTCAATACTTTTTTAGCACAATTGTGAGCTGCATCATTTGTTCCAGAATTCACATGAAAGTGATTAATCTCAAAAAAAAAAAAAAAAGAAAGTGATTAATCTCTCTATGACATCCTTATATGCTGGACATTCACAAGGATCTTATAGTTCCTTTTTCTACAGAGTCTTTACATTGCATTATTACCTACTGATCTGCTCCCAAGAAGGGTTTATTATTCAAGAGTGTGGTTTATCACATTGCTGATGCATCATCTTTAAGCTGTTATAAGGATTAACTGCGTGCATGCTCAGCAGCTAATTTTCAAACACTGATCCTTGGAGGATATGCTGGTCACCCATATATTTAAGAGTCAGGAAGATTCAGCCAGTTTATCGCTGACCTTTAGTGCTATTTTGTGAATGTTTTTATGATGCCATTAAACTAGTTTGTAAATAGTTGATGTAATGCTGAAAATCTGGTGGCTGAGTGTTCAGGGTAGGAAAAACAAACATAGTACTCAGTGGTGATCTGAGAGCAACAAAATTATACATGGCTACGACAATATTTTTGAACCAGGAGAAAGTGCAATTAACATCAAATATGTGTGCATATTTAGGAATTCAGAGAGATTTTTGTTTTACTAAAATTATCCCTGAAATTTAGAAACATGAGTACTTCAAGTAGAATATGTAATTTTCTCCATAAAATGTTTCTTTTTCCTACACTTGTGCTACTAATTTGGTATAATGCCATTGGTATTATATCAATGAGATTATAAAATTATGCTCCCAGAGCGGGCAGGCAAACATAGAGCTAATACAGAAACCAAGTGTGTTTCCACAATTGTCTACTTTGATAATCCATGCAATGAATTAGTTATTCCTGCAGTGTGATGTAATTGATTTTGTCAGTTGAATCTATGGAAATATCAAAGAGCTGACTACAAGTTGCAAAATTGCATGTGAAAAACACATATTAACTGTTTATGTAAAACTTTCCTAAAGACGGCACTTCCTGATATGTTTACTAGACATGTCAATATTCAAATATTTTTTCATTTTTTTAATTTATTCTTTATTAATTACACTTTATTCACTTTGTATCCTCCCTGTGGTTCCTTCCTTCCTCCCTTTCCAATCCCTCCCTTCCTCCATCCTTTGCATGGATGCCCCTCCCCAAGTCCACGGATAGGGGAGGAACTCTTTTCCTTCCTTCTGATCCTAGTCAATTAGGTGTCATCCAGAGTGGCTGCATTGTCTTCTTCTTTGGCCTGGTAATGTTGCTTCCCTCTCAGGGGGAGGTGATTAAAGAGCAGGCCAATCAGTTCATGTCAGAGACAGTCCCTGTTCTCATTACAATAGAACCCACTTGTTTACTGAACTGCCATGAGCTACATCTGTGCAGGTGTCTTAGGTTATCTCCATGCATAGTCCTTGGTTGGAGTAGCAGTCTCAGGAAAGAGCCCTGTGCTCAGATTTTTTGGTTCTGTAGCTCTCCTTGTGGAGTTCCTGTCCTCTCCAGATCTTACTGTTTCCCACTTCTTTCCTAAGATTCCCTGCACTCTGCCCAAAGGTTGCCTATAAGCCTCAGCATCTGCATTGATAGTCTGCAGGGCAGAGCCTTTCAGAGGTCCTCTGTGTCAGGCTCCTGACTTGTTCTGTCTTTTCTCCTTCTTCTGATGTCCATCCTCTTCACCTTTCTGGATAGGAATTGAGCATTTTAGTAAGAGTCCTCTCTCTTGATTAGTTTCTTTAGGTGTACAGATTTTAGTAGGTTTATCCTATATTATTGCTTCCTCAAGATCCAGCCATACCACTCCTAGGTATATCCCCAAAAGAGGCTCAAGTACACAGTACGGACATTTGCCCGACCATGGTTGTAGCAGCTTTATTTGTAATAGGCAGAAGCTGGAAACAGCCCAGATGCCCCTCAACTGAAAATTGATGCATAAATTGTGGTACATCTACACAATGGAATATTACTCAGCAATGAAAAACAAGGAAATCATGGAATTTGCAGGTAAATGGTGGGATCTGGAAAAGATCATCCTGATTGAGCTATCCCAGAAGCAGAAAGACACACACGGTATATACTTACTCATATGGACATCTAATATAGGATAAACCTACTAAAATAAAATATTTTTAATAAGCTTCTTTTTCTGATTCATGGTCTAATGGTTAATAACCAGGTGTCAAATAAATAAACAAATAAAAAGGGAGGTATATCAATTTTACATAATGTAGGAAAACATGCAGACAGGATCATTCATTTTTATGTTGTCTATATGATTTCTGCATGATTATGACTTTTCATCTAATAGAAATTTAGAACAAAATTCCTGTTCTTATAAAATGGGTTATTTTTTGCATTTGGGGAAACAATTTCTTATATATATTAATTTAGTAATTTAATATAATACTATCAGTGGACTTGGGAAGGACATGGGTGGAGAAGGGAGAGGATTTGAAGGGTAGGATTTGAAGGGGAGGTGCAAGGAAGCTACAGGGGGGATACAAAGTGAATAAACTGTAATTAATAAAAACAATTAAAAAAACAATGTTATCAGAAAAAAAAAGAGTGTCTATATCCTTGTCCTCTCTGGGCTAACTAAGTCAGCCTACCAAGGAGAAGTGATCAAGGAGCAGGCAACTAAGTTCATTTCAGAGACTGTCTCTTCTACCTTTACTGAAGACCCACATGGAGACTGAACTGTCTATGGACTACATGTGAGCTTATAGTCTATGTCCTCTCTATGCATGGTCTTTGGTTGATGCATCAGTCTTTGCAGTACCTCTTGGACCCTGCTTTTTCAGGATTTTATGGTCTCCTTGTGTGGCTCTTGTCCCCTCTGTTTCCTTCTATTTCCAGCGTCTTCCTTACGACTCCCTGCACTCTGTCCAACTTCTGGCTGTGAGTCTCTGCATCTGCTTCGACACCCTGCTAATTGGAGTCTTTTAGAGGACATCAGTGGTAGGCCCAGCCCTGTTCTGTCTTTTCTACTGCTTCTTGTGTCTATCCTGTTTTTCCTTCTGAATAACAATTAAGAATCTTTTCTAAGATCCCCCTTGTCGTTTGCTTCTTTAGGTCTGTAGATTTTAGTATGTTTATCCAATATTATATGGCTAGTATCTACTTATATGTGAGTATATACCATGCATTTCTTTCTACTTCTGGGATACCTCACTCAGAATGACTTTTTCTAGTTCTATCCTTTTACCTTCAAATTTCATGGTTTCCTTGTTTTTAATAGCTAATTATGAGAAGTAGTTTTATAAATAACTGTGATTAACATATGAGCTTAACAGCAATAAAATGTACAAAAACCCATGGCAATTGATAGCATTTACCTATATGCACATGTATTATAGGTAGAGATTCCTAATGAAATCAACCTCTTTGTTCTTTCTTTTATGACTATTGACTCCTTCTTCTGATAAGCAATTCCATTCTCACTTATTCAGAGATCCTGACATGCAAAAGTTACATGTTGTATTGACCCTTAAAATTACAAATATGGGTATGGATCATAATATTTGATCATTCATTCTTTAAAATGGGATTCATATATGTCATTCATATGTTGTATTTAGCATTTGAGTGATATGGCTAGATGATATGGCCTGACCTTTGGTTAAGGCCTTGAATAACTATGAATGCCAACAGAGAAGACAACATATAACCATGTGGTATTTCAATCTGAGAATTATTGATATCAGTAAATAGAATAGAGTTCCGACACTAGGAGCTATCTTAGGAATAGTAATTTATTTACAAGTTTCTAAATTACTGCTATATCATGAAAATTTATATGTAAAATACCATATATCTTATAGAGTAGCAAAGGGACCTAAACTAAGTACAGAACTGTACTTTTTCATCATTCAGTAATATCATTTTCATTTAATATCAGGCTCATCTCTGTTAGTATCATGATGGATTTTAGGTAAAACTTCCATAGTGTGATGGAAATATACAACAATTTCTCACATTGCAAATCTCACTTGTAGCTTGACACACCCTTGTAGTTAAATATCCATGTGCCTGAATCTACAGAGTATCGTAACCATCCAGTAATAACTACAAAGACATGCCTCGGCCACAGAGCCGATTTAGTATTTTGGATGCAATTACCCTTAATATCATTTCAACTGGTAGTTGTCTTGGATTATACATCTCTTTGTTCTCTGAGAACATTTCCTTCCATCACATTCCATAAATTGCGTTTACAAAATATTAAATATTAACCTTGACAGAAATTTGGATATATTATATTGAAAATCGTTTCTGAAACTATGACTCCTAAACTGTCCTTATCAGAACTTAGGTTCAGAGTGAAACACAGACTTTCAAGTAGGGGAGGAAACTGTCTTGCTGTTCAAATGAAAGCAATGCTCATTCAAAGTGTTTTATCTCCTTTTTCTACTCTTGGGGTAAATGTCTCTCTTTTTCACCTGCCTTTCTTCAACTTTCTAATTTTTTTACGTCTAGGATACCCAAAAATATTATTTCCTACAGGGTTAATACACTGTGTCTACTTCTGCTGTTTCTAAAAGGATTTATGATGTAAACCTTACCTTATTTTTAACTGTAAGAGTATTATTATTGGCAATCATATTTTATGATGAAGTAATATATGGTAATTGATCAGATTGACTGAGTTTCTGTAGTTAGAAAAATGTGTGCATCTGACAGCAACACTGGAGTTATTGATATTAAAATTGAAAGACAGAGTTTCTAATAACTTTCTGTGTACCTGAGAATGACTCAAAACTCTAGCTAGTCTATACTTCTTTAGGGATATTTTCATTTGTTTTCTAAATAAATTACTTTTTTCAATGGCTCTAATTTTTCTTTTAATTTATCTTGCTCAAACTATAGCAAAAAAGAAAATGTATATATCCCTTTATTTAACTAACCTGAAAATAATTTTTAGAAGTCCATATAACAGGAGTGTACTGAGCGGATCTGAAAGCCTCTAACTAGCAGTGTTTTCAAAGCAAAGACTCATGACAAAACCTTTGGCAGAGTACAGGGAATCATAAGAAAGAAGGGGAGTTAGTCTGATGGGGAAAGGATAGGAGCTCCACAAAGACCAAATATATCTGGGCACAGGGTCTTTTCTGTAACTGACATTCAACCAAGGACCATGTATGGATATAACCTAGAACCTCTGCTCAGATGTAGCCTGTGGTAGCTCAGTAACCAATTGGTTTCCCAAAGTGAGGGGAACAAGGACTATTTCTAACAGGAACTCAATGAAGATACCTGATAAAACAGGATCAGATGAATGGGGGGAAGTCCCCCCCTATCACGGGATTTGGAAGGGGGCACAGGGGTGAGGAGGGAGGGATGGACTGGGAGGGAATGAGGGTTCGGGGCACGGCTGGGATACAGAATTAATAAAATGTAACTGATAAAAATAAAAATTAAAAAAAATAACAAAAAAAATAAATAAAATGTAACTGATAAATATAAAAAAAAGAAGTCCATATAAAAGTAGATTCTTACAGCACCTAATAGAGATCCTATATTTTGCTGAGCTATGACTTATAGGTCTCCAGAAAGCATGAAACCCTGTTAAGTAACATATAATCTCTACTTAAACCCAACATGCAAAGACAGAGACTCCAACAAACGGCCATGGATGGAGAGGACCTAGACCACCTGCTTAGAGGGAGCCTATAGGCTGCTCAGTTTTTAGGTAGGTTTCTTAGTAAGGGGAGCAGAGGCTGTCGCTGACATGAACTCAGTGGTCAGATCTTCAATTACCTCCACCTTAGAAGTGCAGCCTTGCCAGGCCACAGAGGAAGGCAATGAAGGTACTCTTGATGAGACCAGATAGGCTAGGGTCAGCTAGAAGGCGAGGAGGACCTTCCCTATCATGGGACTAAGGAAAGGGCATGGGGAAGGTGTGGAAGAAGGAGGGTGGGTGGGACTGGGAGGAGACAAGGGAGAGGGCTACAGTAAGGATACATAGTGAATAAATTTAAATAAATAAATAAATAAATAGATATTTTGAAAAAGGATTTCTTTTCTAATAAAAATACTAATCTTCTTTTATAATTATTGAACTTTCCTATTGGTTTTAACATCTTTTTTGAATGTGAAATTTAGTTGCATTTTAAAATCTTAGGGAAACATAAAGGGGAGTTAAAAAAGAAATGCTCCTTCAATGAACATATAGACAATGAGACTTTTGATCATTGGGTCTGAAATCAGATAGCTACATGATGAAGCCCTTGCTCTAAAGGCTCTGGATCTAAAAAAAAAAAAAAAAAAAAAAGTAAGGAAGATAGTAAGAGGCAGAAGTACTGGATGACCCAAGAGAACTACATCATCCAGACAGAGGGACTGGTGTTTGCTGTTTGTTTGTTTTCTGTTTATGAGACAAACAGCAAGAACCTGGAAATTTAACGTTGAATGGTGAGGAGTTGAGAGAAAGAAAAATGATCAAAATATAATGTATGAACAAATTAATTAACAAAAAGAGAATAAAAGCAGTAATAAAATATTAGGCAAAAACAATTCCACAGATAATTGTCTACCTTCAGGAACTCTGAAAATAATTTCAATATAGTATATCAGAATTCCTTTGTTTTAAGGTAGATCAAAAAAAAATCTAGTTTTTTTTTAATGATCTTTCACACTTTCCTCAGATCTAGCCATTAAAACTGAATTATCACTCCAAATAATATTCATATTTTGTGTTTGAGATGGACACAAATTATCTGGTTTCTGTTTTCCCAAGTGGTCTTGGGAAAAGAAATTGCATAAAACAGAAGCCAAGAAGAACCTGCCCTGCTGTCTAAGATAATTCTCCTTTACTCCATCACAGTGCCTCGAGGATGTTTCTTTTTCACCCAATCTGAACAGGGATGTAGGGTTTCCTGGGAGTTTTCACATTTCATTCTTAAGGTGCCTGCACCATTTCCAATTATGAGAGGTTAATTCCCTGTGCTTTTCCTTGTTAACCTGTCTTTTATCATACAGAAGTCAGTTGAGACCCTCAGGATGAGAAGGCTGTCATAACCCTCTCTTTCCTCTCTCTAAACGTCTGTTACGTAAAATGCTTTTGTTGTCCACATGTTTAAAGCTTACACATGTTGAAGATATGTAAATTTTTCAAACTATAGAAATTAAAAAAATGAATTCTGAACACAATTTCCAGAAAATTAATTTTCTCTTATTGTTTCAATAGCAAAGATGAGAAACTAGATGAAAGGCATAACGGTAATGAAACAAGGCACTGCTGCATTTAAATCATGTGGACATCCACACATGGTTATAAAAACAATCACTTCTGGGTATCCGGACTAAAATGTTGGGTTTTTTTTCCACAGTAACTATGATTTTGCTATTTATTAAAAAATGTTCCACTCACCAATCTTATCCACAAATTCTTTCAGCCTGGCTCATATAGTGTCTCTTTTCTTTACAGGGTAGATGTAATTCTCTGAAAATATTGCCTCACTGTTATGTATGGAACTTAACAGTCTTGAGACTCAAAGCAGGCCTTTTTTTTGGAATAATATCCTGTGTACTCACAGGGTGATAAGCTGGGCTGAAGTTACTTGTGTTAAATGCAAGTAATCAAACTGAACTTCAAGATGGGCCAATTTTCTTAAAAACGACCACAATTTTGTGGTAGCGGTGGTGGTGGTTGAGGTAGTATTTGTGGTGATACTATTATTAGTAGTAGTGGTAGTAAGATTGGTAGTATTAGCTGTAGTAGTAATATCAGCATCATCATCATCATCATCATCATCATCATCATCATCTTAACTTAAAAACTAAATAAATAAAAATAGAAATTCCAGATAACAGTTAACACTACAGTTTAATAAGCAGGTTCTCTGTTGTAGCTGTGTTGTGAGATGTTCAATCCACTCCATTCTGTCTCTTGTACTTCAGGCATTTTTGTCACAACAAAGCCAATCCCTTCAAATCATTAAAATATTAACTGAATTTAAAAGTGAGATGCTATTTGATTATTGAATTACAAATAAACACTACTACATTCTTAATAAATTCGTATAATGTTTCTTCTAATAATAGGCTTGACATGTATATTTTAGTCATATTTGTTAAAAATATTTAATATTAGCTGACAATTTATCAGTATTTATGAAATAAGAAAACATTAGATGGTGGTTTAAAAATCACTTGTGCTGTATAGACCTAAATATTTTTTTCATACATTTTGAGTCAACTGTCATTTAATATCTACAGAAAATGTAATTCCAGCTCCATCTTGTGGTATATATTTTTTTCATCATGAACCTTATTATGCTTATACTTGAGTCTTGATTCTGTTTCATTTCATTCATTGAATAAGTATCTATGGTACCTGTAAATCTTTAGCTAAAGTAAGTTCAGTGTTAGTCTAACAAATGTACTATTATTTTTTAAACTTTAAAACTTTTTAATTTTTGTTTTTAAAATTATTATTATTCAGAATTTATTCACTTTTTATACTGGTTTTGACCCCCCTTACTCATCCCCTCTTGGTCCCATCCTCTCTCCCTCTTCCTCACCTATCCCTCCCCTCTACTCCACTGATCCCCCTCCCCTGCTGTCTGACCCTAGCCTATCAGGTCCCATCAGGAATGCCTGGATTCTCTTCCTCTTGGGCTGGCTAGGTCTCCCCACTATGGAGAAGTTACTAAGGAGCAAACACTGGAGTCCATTTCAAAGACTGTCTCTTCTCCCCTTATAGCAAACCATAGGCCATATCTGAGCAGGGGGTCCAGGTCGTCTCCATTCATGGTGCTTGTTTGATCCACCTCTCCCTGCAATCCAACCTGGGCTGAGCTTTTTTTGGCTTCTTTTATCTCCGTGTGTGGCTCCTGTCCCCTCAGGGTCTTTCTATATCTACCTTCTTCCAAAAGACTCCTTGTGCTCTGTACAAAGTTTGGCTGTGGGTCTCTGCATCGGCTTCGATCCTCTGATGGGTGGAGTCTTTTAGAGGACATCTGTGGTAGGCCCCATCTTGTTCCCTCTCTTCTAGAGGTTCCTGAAGTGAAGAATGGATACAGATATTTTGGTACATTCACACAAAAGAATACCACTCAGCATTTAAAAACAAGGAAATCATGAAATCTGTAAGCAAATTGATGGAACTAGAAAAGATCATCCTGAGTGAGTGAAGTCAGAAACAGGAAGACACTCATGGTATGTACTCACTTATAAGTGGATATCAGCTATATAACATAGGATAAACATACAGAAATCTATAGACCTAAAGAAGCTAAACAAAAGGGAGGACCTTAGGGAAGATGAGTACATATTCATTTAAAAATAATTTTAAAATTTTTTCTTCACAATTTATTCATTATATATTCCAATTGAAGCTTCCTCTCTCAACAAGACCAGTTCCATTCTCCCCCCATCTTCCCCTTACTCCCTTCCCCTAGTCCACTTATATATTCCAATTGAAGCTTCCTCTCTCAACAAGACCAGTTCCATTCTCCCCCCATCTTCCCCTTACTCCCTTCCCCTAGTCCACTGAAAGGGGTGTTCACCACTATTGCAATCTGCTCAAAGCTTGTTGGTCTCATCAGGACTGTATGGACCCTCTTCTCTGTGGCTAGCAGGGCTGCATCATCAGAGTAGAGTGATCAGAGAGAAGTCAACTGATTTCATGGTAGAGGCACTCAGAGATCCACATGGAGACTGAGTTGCCATATGGCCACATCTGAGCTGGGGGTCTAGGTCCTATCCATGCATAGTCCTTCGTTGGTGTGTCAGGCTCTGTAGGACACCCTAGGCTCAGAACTTTTGGTTTTGTTGGTCTTGTGGAGCTCCTGTCCCCTCCATGTCCTTCTAATCCCACCCCTCTCTTCCTCTATAAAACTCCTTGCACTCTGCCTAAAGTTTAGCCCTGAGTCTCAGTATTTGCTTTGATCCCCAATCGTGAAATTTGCAGGCAAAATGGATGGAACTAGGCGAGATTATCCTGAATGAGATAACCTAGAAACAGAAAGACAGATATGATAAACATTCACTTATAAGCAGATATTAGCAGTATAATATAGAACGGCCATCTACAGACCTTAAGAAGCTAACCACTAAGGAGAACCTTAGGGAGGGTGTTTAAATCTCATTCAGAATGCCAAACAGGATAGACCCCAGAAGTAGTGGAAGAGAGGGAATAGGATGGGAGTCTGCTAGAGGGTCCTCTGAAAGGATACACATTCATTTTTAAGATAAAAAATATTTGTTGTTTTACTTTTACATGGATTGCATAAGCATACAAATGAAACAAATACCATATACCAATCACACCCATAATTTTGTAACAGTATTAAAAATGCTAAACTTGTCTTAAGTTTATTAGCAATTTCTTGAACTAAAAATCAAAGTCTGGGTTACCTTGCTTAGTATATTATACAGTTTCATGCATTTCTGTTAAAAGTTCATGATTTCATCTTTTTCTTTACAAGTAAATACAATTCATGTTTATAGAGGGATCCTCACAAAGGATCAGATATAAACACATAAACATATGTACAAGTTCAAATGGACTCATAGCCCTTATACCTGTGTATGTATGTATGAAAATAGTAATTAAAGAAGAAGAAATCATGAATATGAGAGGAAGTGTAAGACATTGGAGTAGTTGGATTGGAAGTAAACGGAGTAGAAATTATATGAATACAATAGTCATTTATGAAACTGTCAAATACTTAATTTAAAAAAAGGAAAAAAAATACAAAATCAAGGTAATAAGTTTTCTAAGATTTTTTTGTTTGTAGTCCCAAAATATATATGATATATTTATTTTTGGCTAACAACACCACGTTTCACAAATGGAGTGAGTTTTCTACTCTACAGTGGGTAAATTTTATTTTACACAACAATTTGGTGGTGTTTAATTATTCCCTACTAGTGAGATGATTTTCTAATATCATATCCGAGTAACTTAGTACTATACACAAATGCAGAAAGACATTTGGGACAGTGTTTGAATATTAAACTATGAAATATTTACACCTATTTCAGATCAGTTCTCAGATATTGTTTGAGGACAAAGAAAACCTTAATTGTCAACAGGTATTAAAAAAACAAAATCTATGTGCAACAAAAAAAACAGTCCTCTATTTACCTATAGTCATATAAAGACATTACCATTCCGTGAGTCAGTCTTCTCAATTAAAATTGAAGTAAGAATATGGAGGTCAAAATTAATCATTAAATTGCAGTAGACTTTAATCACAGAAATGGCACAGAGGGATCAAAATAATTCTATATCTGTTTTCTTTACTTTTGACTTTCTCCAAATAATGTATAACATCTATGAGTATTTAGAGAATTAACTTTCTTAGAGTAAAAGATTGAGATGGATCCATTAACCATTTTAAACTCACAGGTTTTGTTTCACACACAAATATATACCTACAGACCCCAAAATTTAAAATATAAAGAATATTTATACAAAATACATAATGTCAAAAAGGTCTTCGTGAAAAATAGACAGTAAGCAGCTTCATTAGCTGTGATATGATGGTGGAAATGAATTCAAAACCAAAGGCTAGAGACAGGCATGTTGTTCCTAAAATCTATTAAAACACCATGTGTGTAGATTACTGACTCTCAGAAGTCTGTCATAAAATCAAATATATTTACACATAATAAGCAGAACAAGGACTTTATTAAGGTAAACAGCATTTTATTCCTGGCATGTATTTTCTTCTGGGAACTGGGTCTTTGTCTTCCCAAAACAATAATCTCTCAATTGGTATCACTCAGTGGGTTAGTCTTGTCAATTATAAATTAATAGATTTTATAAATTATTTTATGGGAATGGTTTACAGTAGGAAAAATGCAGTACAGAAAATTGGACAAATTAACTTCATATTTTTATTTTTGTGAGTTAGAGGAATGAGTACGGCATTTGTTATTTACATTGATAAAAATGATGATGGAATGCCTCAGGATTCTGAAGAGTGCATTTCTTAAGCTGTGTATAACAACAGAGATTCTATTTGAGGAAGAAAAAGGCCCACTGATGGGGAGTAACAGAAGAAAATGTGGAAGGTGTCTTCAGGACAAGCAAGTTGTCATTTCTACTTGTTAGTCAGACACAACCACATATTTAGACAGGTAATAAAATCCTATGTGAAAAAAATGCAGATCTCAGTTACAATTCAAACATTCACATCAAAAAACCTAGTAAAATGTAAAAGTAAATGCATGTAGTATTACAGGAATCATTATAGATATGTGCAGTATTGAAACAACCTTAACCTCTGCTTTCAAAATGCGAAATGCTTAGCTTGCTTTAAGTTTATTAGAAAAATTTTAACTTATAAAATCAAAGTCCAGGTTACCTCACTCACATCTGGAAATTTGGAGACAGTGGTCACAAATGAGAGAGAAGGTGCAACATTTGTATTTTTAGGTCTGAATTACCTCACTCAATACAATTTCACTTGCTGAGGTACATTAGGATGTTTAATTTCTTAACTATTTTACAAAGAGTGACAATGAGCACTTCTGAACATATAGCCTGTAGTAACCACAGAAACTAGCAAAGTAGAAAAGAACCATGATGAGGGGAGAGACCAATCTACTGCAGAGGCCTCACATGTTTATTCACTGCCAAGCTACCACTTCAGCCCACAAACCTTGAGCTTTAATCGACTGCTCAGTTCTGTATTTCTAAGTAAAGGACAGCTTCACTTCCTTGCTTTCTTGCTTCCTTCCATTTTGCTTCCTTGCTTTCTTCCTTTCTTTCCTTCTTTTATTCCTTCCCTCCTTTTTCTCTCTCCTTCATTTTTCTTTAATTCTTCACTAGAGAGTAAAGAAGTTTACTAAGGAAAAGTCAGAGAATTTTGTACGTGGAAAGGCATAACCTGTGTGGCTCTGGAGAATAAACTTCATGATTTTATAGAAAATAAATCAAATTTAAGTTACAGTAATAACACGTGACTTCTCTGTTACAGTAATTTAAGTTACAGTAATAACACGTGGCTTCTCTGTATCCTTCTTTTCACACTGTACTGGTCGTTGAAGAATTACTTTCTCCAATCTTTGGTCTCTCATCCTTCTCACATAAAATGAACACGTTGCTATACTTCAAAGACAGGTGAAAGTGATCTTCATCAGCCACAAAGGACTGAACCTGTCTTCCTTCTCAGTCTCACCTGCTAATGCGTTGGGAATATAAAATTAATAGCTCGGCCTTCATAACCCATTATTTGAGTGTACAGAAAAACACGTTTTTTCTTCATATTATTTATTTATTTGTTTATTATCTGTCTGTCTGTCTGTCTGTCTGTCTATTTACATTCTGACCACAGTTCTCCTCCCTCCTCTTCTTCCCCCATCTCCCCTTTTAAAATCGTACCTCCTTCATTAGCCAACCACTGGTTGAATAGCAACCTAATGGATTTAAGAAAAAAAATTCCATTAATCTCACCTGTAATGAAATACTTTTTATCTAAGCAGATAACCTCATAAAAACAGGGGAAAAAAACAATATTTATGCTAAGAAAAATCTTTTAATCAAAATTGTTGCTGCAGCATAATTAGCCTTTATTAAAGTCTAAAGATATGTTAATAGCCAAGACAAGGATAATGAATTTTAAAATGAAACATAAATGTTGGAAGATGAGCAATAAAATTATCTGAAAATGAAGAATGTATCAATCGATGAAGAATTTAAGTACATATCAATCGAATTCACTTTAAATATAGTGATCATATATCATATTTAAAATCATAAATGCAGTTAAGTTTGAACAATTAACTTTTTCCTTTTATTAAAAATAGATATTTGTCTTTAATAATATATCCTGGTTACAGGTTTTCCTCCTTTTCTGCAATCTCCTTACAATACCTGGATCCACACCTTTCTGTCTTTTATTAGAAAACAAATAGGCTTCTTTGGGATAATAATAAAATAATATAACAGGACAAATAGGACAAAACACACGGAAGTTAAAGTGCCCAAGAGAAGGCATAAGAAACAGAAATTTACTGTCAGGAATTTTTCACTGTCAGGAATTCCAGGAAAATGCTTAACGGAAAACCAGAATGTATAGTCAAAGGACCTGTGGGGTATAAAGAGAGTACAAAATATAAGCAAAATTAAATTAAAATAAAAAATGAGGTGTGTTTTTTTTTCAAGAATCTTGACATGATATTATGAGACAAGGAACCTCCAAAGACGCCATTGGATTAATTTTCTATTGGTCATTTACTACCAGGCCTGGAACTTACCTGGAAGACTCATAATTTGTTTTCCCAGTGAGACACCATTGGAAGAAACTAAATTTTCCTTTGCAAGTGGTAATACATTGGAGTTTGTTTCTGGATTTGGGATGAGACCTGTGTACTTCTCTTCAAATCTAGGACCCCAGCTCTGCAGGACCATTCCCTGTTGCCTCAGTCTCTGTGAGTTCGGATGTGCATTGATCATTTTGATTTAGGACTTGCTTTTTTTGGTGTTTTCTATCCCCTTTGTTTCTTATACTCTTTTCACCTCCTTCTCCACAGAAATTCCAAAACGAGGGATTTGTTAAAGATGTCCCATTAAGGCCTGAGTGCTCCAAGTTGTCTCATTTCTGCAAAATGTCTGACTGTATTTGTTCCCATCTCAGTATCTGTTTCCATTGGCTGCAAGAGGAAGTTGAAGAATAAACCTTATAGAACACATGTAAGGACATATTTTTATTTAATGTGATCACTGGATATATTGTTTGGCTCTGATATCTCAAACTAAGAGTTATAAAATGCCCTGACCTGTTGAAGGCTTTAATGAGACAAATGACAATACAAATGAAGAAAATATTTAGTTCATCCTTCAGGGACAGCTAACATTTCACTTTCATTTTTATATATTCAGTATGGTCAATTAGAAGTAAATGTCAGTAGACAGTGTTAGAATACACAACTACATTATATGCATGACATATCTTTGCTTAGCCGTGTGTCCCAGAAGTATGCTTGACAGGCCCTAGGAAGCTGTTTCTGAGCATTTCAGAAATATTAATTTTGCATACACGAGAAAGTAGGACATTTCAGATAAACAGCCTGTCTCAATGCTAGTGAGCTACAATTTAGGTAATTACAGGTGTGGACACTGAAAGAAGTCTTGCTTCTTAACAGTATGAATATGTAAAGAGCAAATTATCTTAGAGCTCAGGCACAAAGGAAATGGGTGCAATATTTATTATTTAATTACATATGGTACAAGAATAATTAAAATATGCTTAAATGTGTATAACATATAGGTTATCAAGAGAATAAAGATATTATCAATGATAAAAATAAAATGTTCAAGTGCTTATATTTAAGAGTCTGTTTCCAAGTTACAAAGAGAAGTTTGTTGACTAGTAAAGGGGTTAAAATCTGGCTTTTCATACATATTAAATAAGCCCTATGATGAGGATCACAGTGCTAGAAATATAAACAGATATTATTTATTATGCTGCTTATGCTATGTATTTTAAAATCAACTGTAACACTATAACTTTTATAACATTTTCTTAGAAGTGTACTGAATAGAAAGATAATTAATTAGCAGCAATTATCATTTCTTTAAGATATATTTTCTGATTTATTTCAGAATAGCATATTTTCTTAGATGATTTCAGATTTTCCAAGTAAAAGATAACAGTAGCAAAAATGACTGAATAAAGTGTGATTATCAGAGAAGTTCTTTTGTACTGCCTGAACATTGGGGTGTTGGTTATGTTTTGTGAGAACACAGGAGAATCTAACACCAGTTACCATGGTTCATCTGCATATGTGCCCTTGTTCTGCTTCTAGCTCACCTTTCCTGAGTTTACAATGTAAATGAAGTTATCTTCTTCTCAGATTTAAGCTTGGGAACTATCTATGAAATAAAGCAGCATAAAAAAAAAAAACAAATTTAAGTAAAACAAAGAAAAGTATGCTACTCTAATCAGAATTTCTTCTTTTTGGCTGTGTTTTACTGCATTCTAGTTTTCTCCATTTCTTTCCTAGTATCTTAAAGCCGCATTACATCAAATACATTATCTTTTCTTTTTAAAATTTTATCTATTTATCTATCTATCTATCTATCTATCTATCTATCTATCTATCTATCTATCTAGCTATATCTATTACAATTTATTCACTTTGTATCCCACTGCAGCCCCCTCCCTCATCTCCTCCTAGTCCTCCTCTTCTTCCCCAGATGCCCTTTCCCTAGTCCTCTGATAGGGAAGGATCTTCTCCCCTTCTTTCTGACCCTAGCCCATCAGATCTCATCAGGACTGGCTGCATCATCTTCCTCTGTGGCCTGCCAAGGCTGCCCCTGCTCCCAGGAGGAGGTGATCAAAGACACTGCCACTGAATTCATATCAGAGACAGCCCCTGTACTCCTTACTAAGGAACCAATTTGGAAACTGAGCAGCCAATGGGTTTCCTTTGAACAGGATTTCTAGGTCCTTTCCATGCATGGTCCTTGGTTGGAGTATCAGTCTCTGCAGGTCCCCCTAGGCCAAGGTATTTTGGTTCTGTTGCTGTCCTTGTGTAGTTTCTGCCCCATCGAGGTCTTTTTATTTCCCCCTTCTTTGAATAAAGATTCTGGCACTCTTCCCAAAGTTTGTCTTAGTATCGCCTTCAATGTGCTGGTGGGTAGTCTTTCAGAGGTTCTCTGTGGAAGGCTCCTGTCTTGTTTCTTGTTTTCTCCTACTTCCAATGTCTATCCTGTTTGCCCCTCTGAGTGAGCTTTCAGCTTCCTCCCTAGGGTCATCCTTGTTGTTCAGCTTCTTTAGGTCTGTAGATTTTAGTATGTTTACTCTATATTATATGACTAATATCCACTTATATATGAGTATATACCATTATTTTTTCAAATTAAGTTTTATGTGAAAGTAAGTGAAAAGAAGAAAAATGGGGAGGTAGTGGAGGCTAAAGCATTCAGAACATGTTCACAGACATAAAGACAAGATATAAAACTTGCCTGTCCAGTGAACTCATCAGTTCTTACCTCAGCCATTTGTGCAGCCTCATGTTAGACTCAATTCCGAATGTTAGGAACACCTTATATAATGAACTCGTGTGGTGACACGCAGACTCCTGGATGCTCTGTCTAGTGAATCTGACTCTGGTTATATGAAATGGACAGGTAAAATCAGCCATTTTGGTAAATGTAAACAAGTAACGCCAATAAATGAGAGGAGCTAAAAGCACTGGTCTCAAGGCTGCCCACTGTCTCCATATCTTTTCAACATAGTACTTGAAGTCCTAGCCAGAGCAATAAGACAACTGAAGGAGATCAAGGGGATACAAATTGGAAAGGAAGAGGTCAAAGTGTCACTATTTGCAGATGATATGATAGTATACATGAGCGACCCCAAAAATTCAACCAGAGAGCTCCTTCAGC
>REGO01000767.1:352392-412395 GCA_010120015.1 Rhombomys opimus
AAAAAAAAAAAAGGATCTGAAGAATGGCTTCAACCAAACAGCTAAGTTCTGTCTTGGAAAAGAGATTTCCTAGGGTTCTAGCAACTTCTCCAACCACGTTGTAAAATGGGACTGAATCCCAGGCAACACTGTCAAAACTTGACCTGTATTCCCTGTTGTGCTGAGCCTGGGCCTCTACGTAAACATTAATTTCACTCAGGACTCTGAAGATGTACTTGAAATGTATCATTGGATATTGGGGTGGCCACTTTGAACAAATTCTCTTTCCCCCTTTTACTATTAATTTGGTTGCTTAAATAGGCTTCTCAAGAGTAGATGGTCAAACTGAGTTCCTTGGGGAACAGGCCATGTAGCAAAGTTCAACAACAGTAACAATCGCAATGCTCATTAATGAGATTTCCTTACCTCACCGAAGTATTTATTAGAAGACCCCTGAAAACACTCATGACACCAACATGAATTCAATTCCAGTCAGACCACATGGCTGAGGATAAATTAGCTTATTTTCATGCATTTTTGTAGGTTTTTTTCCAAATCCAGTTTACAAGAAGAATATACTTAGTTTTAAAACATCAGAGTAAAAGATTATTCTCAATATATCAAATAAAGAATTCTGCCCTAAGTTTATGAATTCTGAGATACTCATTTTTGCAGTATGTTTCATAAAGTCATGAGTTATTAATGTATAAAAAATGATTATACTTTTGATTGCAAAGGGATTTGTTTAGTAAACATAAGATTTCTTTGCAAATGACACATATAACTTCAGCATCTTTCAGTAATAAAAAGTCATGAAATGACATTATTGTTTTTATTTTGTTGATTGTGTGGTTCATCTTCCTGCAGGGGATATTTGAGAAATTTATAGTTTCAACCTTTAGTGCAGCAGTAATATTACTATTGGGATTTGGGATTGCTAATAGTTATCTATTTCCAGTGTAGCAACAGACAACTTTTACAGCCGCCATTTAATAAATACTGCATCCGCTAAAGAAAAAAAATCCAGAAGAGCTATTTACAAAGAGCAGGTAACATAATAGAACAGGTAATATAACTATAAAATTAATCAGGAAAAACAATTTTGATTCTGTTGATATGTTTTCTGGCCAAGTAATCATAAATTCTCAGCAAACACATTTCTCAAATTTTTTTAGAAAAAGTATATGGTGCCTAGGCATTTTATTGAATACAGTTATAAATGTTTACAAACTATATAATTACAAATGTCAGTTTGGTTGTTAATTAAAAAGGTTTAAACAATAATCTTCAGTATTATAATTTTTCCACATGAATGTAGTAGCAATTCATGAAAATTTTTATTTTATATGAACTGATGTAAAAATTAATGAATATATGAAATTACGTTCAGTATAAAAAACTTTTGTCCAATAATTCATTATTTCATTTAATATCCTTATTAGTATAAATTAATTAAGGTGAAAAATCTATAATAGAAATATTAAACAATCTTTTAATTTTCAAAGATATAAAGTGTTCTGAAACAGTTAAAATTGTCTATGTTTTCAGCATGATTTCTTTTTAACTCAAGATAAATTTGAAACTAGCTAAATTAATATTGAGCGCTATGCACATTAATGTTTTGGCAGTTTTGGCTCAATAGTGCAAAAATAATATGGTTTGATTCAGTGATTAAATATGAGCTATTTAATAGAGAATTAATTTGTTCAGTGATTGTATAATCATTGAATTGCACTAGATAAAAAGTGACAATGAAGTTCTAGATTGTGAGAAGAGGCAGGACTTGAATATTCTTTATTGTGGCCAGTGTGATTCATTCATTCACAAATGGTATGTTTGCATGCCCTTTATTGTCCATGACAAAGTTCACAACAAGTGTATGAAATTTTTCTCTCATAAAATTTTTATTTCAGTTTTTCTCTTTTGTGGCAAAATACACAACAGGCACAATTTTCAAAGAATTTATGTTTGGCTTATGATTACAGAGGCTATTGCATACTTTTATGCATGGTTGGCACCCTCCTTTGTTTCTAGGATCTAGTGAGGTGTAATTCTGAGGTGGGTAAGAGCAGATTAGCTCATGGCAGTGCACAGGAAGGAGAGAAGTTGAGCCCATTAAAGAGATAGAGTCAACAAAATTTCAATTTATGTCAAAGAGTTTTGACCCGTTACTTTCCACTACATTTCAATAATGCCATCACACTATAAATCCATGATTTAACTTAATAGTAGTGTCAACCCTCACAAATTAGTTAACTATGGTTGGATTTTCCAGATGAGAAACAAGTCTTGCAGAAAGGACTTTTGAGGACACATCATAGCAAAGTATAACATTTTGTTCCCTCCTATAGAAAATTCTATATCTCATTTAGTGATAAAATTTTAAGCTGTATTCTAAAAATATCAAAATATTCTAGTAATAAAATGTATGATATCAAAAATGTGTTACATTAAGTAAAATATCAAGATACATATTTGCAGGATGGACGAGACCATTGTACAGGATATAAGTTCTACTAAATCAGTGAAAGCTCACACCATTCTTCAGTCCATCTCTTAGAGTCTCTACCAAACCAAGCTCCAGTTCATTTGATAAAATAATAAGACTAAAAGATCCAATGACTTCATTCCATATGCCTTTGTCTCATTGCAAGAGCATAAAATCAAAATAGTATGTCTCCTCCCAAATCACCAGCCC
This sequence comes from Rhombomys opimus, assembly GCA_010120015.1. Classification (NCBI taxonomy): domain Eukaryota; kingdom Metazoa; phylum Chordata; class Mammalia; order Rodentia; family Muridae; genus Rhombomys; species Rhombomys opimus. The sequence goes on from REGO01000767.1 coordinate 355,070, forward strand.
CATAGTCATAATATTTCTTGTTTTGATTTTGGTTTTTTTGGTTTTGGTCCTTTGTTTTTGTTTTGTTTTGTTTCTTTTTGGGTCAGGGTTTCTCTGTGCAGCCTTGGCTGTCCTGGACTCACTATGTAGACCAGGCTGGCCTTGATCTCACAGAGATCTGCCTTCCTTTGCTTCCTGGAATGCTGAGGTTACAGGCATGTGCCACCACACACCCTATTAATAATCTTTAAGGAAAATAAATTAGCTGAAATTCAAGACACGTAGTAAAAAGAAACAAGACATACATAGGTGATGTTAAAGAGACAGGAATAAAGTGAAACCCAGGAAAACACAAACAGCTAAGTGAAGCTATGAGGGTAACTCAGGGTGTTGTTTTTAATGAAAACAGAATTCAATAATGACGTAGAAACACGGAAGAAAATTCAAATTGTAATGAAGCTGGCAATGAACAAATTCAAGAAAACTAATGGCAATGCTATGTGGAAATCCTCAACAACATATTCATCACGAGGGAGACAAAATGTTAGGACCTTAAGAAAAACTACCCGCAGGGCAAAGGGTGAAAAGACAAGTTGGTGGTGGTGCTGCTGTTATATCTATCAGGGACAGAGCAGATGGCGGTCTGTTGTTTGTCCTAGTTTGGTGCCTGGCTTGGTGGCGTAAGCTGTTTTATGCCTGGTGCACATAAAAATCAAATCAAATCAAATCAAATCCAGGCACCACAGCTTGGGAGGAGGAAGACAGACAAATACCTGCGTTCAACCATGCCATGCAATGCAGGCAGGGAAAGAGGCCCACAGATCTGCCTTCTACCACCATGCAGTGCGGCACAGGTGGAGGAAGATAGACAAGAGATTTGTAGACCACCATGACACCACCACAGACCTGCCCCCCGGTTCAGGGTACAGGCAGGCCTTAGACAGCCGCTTGCTCCCACGCCATGGAGCTCTGCTCCCCACCAGCCACAGCACTTGCATCTCACCTGGACCCTAGCTAAGGGCTTGCAGATGAGCCAGACCAGAGTGTGAGAGCACCGGAGAGCTGGTCTTTGCACGAGTCTGCTGTTAAGTGATATAGGAGTGGTGGGCTGAGACCCTCTCCCCTTTGCTCCTCATCATCTGTAGTAGCTGGGAGAGTTGGCCCGAGTGCATGAGTGCAGGAGAGCTGACCCTGCCCCCACACTAGATGTAGTACTTGGGAGAGTAAAAGTGGTCACTGCACCTCGCCTGGGCAACAGCTAGCTGTAATGGCTAGGGCATGGGTGAGCCAGCCTTGGGTGTGTGAGAGTCAGAGAGCTGGCCCAGCCCTGAGCAGTCTGCAACAACTTGGGAGAGCAGGCCCGTGCCTTGACTGAACAACCCAGTGAGTTCAGGCTCTGGAGGTGTGGGTGTGGGTGTGGGTGAGCTGGCCTAAGGGAATGTGAGCAGTGGAGTTGACCCTGCCTCTTACCCATGGTGGCATTGTGTGTCCTAGCAGGAGCAGTTCTGGAGAGCTTTTCCTGTTGGTGCAGATAAAGTATAGCTAGCACAATGACCAGCTTAGCTACTACCCAGGCCCAGATACGGGACTCTGAGCAGACTCACCCCAAAATCTTTATCACCTGGGAATGATTGGTACCAGGGAAAGGGCAGTACTGCTGTTCCAAAGCTGCAGAATCTCCATGACACAGGATGGCAATGGGATGACCAGCAGGAGTACAGGAGGAGTCCCAGGGAGGATCAAATATTGGTTTTGTCACAGAAGCCAGATATCCCAAATAATCAGTGAACTATTCATTGCAATGAAGACGTGTTCACAAAGAGCTATTTTGTGGTAAACACTGTAACATACCATGGTTTCCATAATGAGATGCTTTTTATGCTTTGTTTGTGTGCACATGTTTGTTTTTTGTTTGTTTGTTTATTTGTTCTTTGTGAGGAGGTTGCAAGGGTGAAGGGCAGATATGAGGTATGAGGAATAAGAAGATGAGTGGGATTGGGGTGTATGATAAAAAAACTCACAAAGAATCAATAAAAATAATTTTTTTAAAGAAAAGTTAGAGAAATTAGTCCATTCAATCAAAAAAAAAGTAATAAAGTTAAAATGTATGAAAGTACTATTCAGAATATTTGAAACACCATGGTAAGACAAACATGCAAGTTGTTAGCAGAATTCCAGGTCATAGTCATAGAACGCATTTTTTTTTAAATTTATTTTATTTATTCGTGTTTCAAGTGCACATATACCTGTTTGAGAATGTCAGATTCCCTAGAACTGGAGTTGCAGACAATTGTGAGCTGCCATGTGGGTGCTGGGAATTGAAGCCTTGTCCTCTGGAAGAGCAGTCAATAATTTTAACCACAGAGCCATCGCTCCAGCCCCCCATAGAACGCATTTTTTTTTAGGAAATCAGAGAAATCAAGAGAAACAGAGATCTACCCAGGTACACGTAGCACATAGACTCCAAAAAGAAATATCATACTAAAGTTAAAATACTAACTATTCAGCACAAAGAAAATATGCACAAAAAGAAAATATACTAAAGCTTTAGGGAAGATGTAGAAATAAGAAAACAAACACCACAAAATCACCACAGTGACTAGTAATACACACTTGTGGTGGCTGGAATGAGAAAGGCTGCAGGGACTCACATTGGAATTCTCCCTCCCATTTGGTAGAACTGTTTAGAAAGCATTAGGGGATAGATATGGTATGATTAGATGTAGGTGTGGCTTGTAGGAGGAGGTGTGTCACTAAGAAGGGGCTTGGAGGTTTCAAAAAGCTCACTCTTGGTCCAGGATTTCTCTCAGCCAGATGGTTGTGGATCAAATGTACACTCTTAATAACTTCTCTATCACCATGCCTGCCTGCTCCCTGCAATACTCTCTACCACGATGTTCGTGGGCTAACCTGATAGAACTCTATGTGAGCCCTTAACATCCTTGGTCATGGTGTCTCCTCACAGAAATAGAACAGCAAGTAAGAAAGCAGGTGTGTCAAACTAGCAACAAAAAAATTCACTATCAATTGTGGTACATTTACACAGTGGAATACTACTCAGCTATTAAAAACAAGGAAATCATGGAATCTGCAGGCAAATGATGGGAACTAGAAGAGATCATCTTGAGTGAGGTAACCAGAAGCAGAAAGACACACGTGGTATATACTCACTTATAAGTGGATATTAGACTTAAAATATAGGATAAATATACTAAAATCAATACTTCTAAAGAAGCTGGACAACAAAGAAGACCCTAGAAAAGATGCTCAATCCACATTCAGAAGGACAAATACGATAGACATTGGAAGCAGGAGAAGACAGGGAACAGGACAGGAGCCAACCACAAAGGGCCTCTGAACGACCCTAATGATGGAGGTATCAAAGCAGAGGCAGAGAATCACAGCCAGACTTTGGGCACAGTACATGGATTTTTATGAAAGAAGGGGGAGATAGAAAGACCTGGAGGGGACAGAAGCTCCAAAAAGACCAACAGAGTCAAAAAACACTGAGCCCTAGGGGCCCTGCAGAGATTCATACCCCAACCAAGGACAATGCATGAAAAGGATCTAAAAGCCCAGCTCAAATGTAGTCCATAGACTCAGTATCTAAGTGGGTTCCCTAATAAGGAGAGCAGGGGCTTTGTCTGGCATGAACTCAGTGACAAGCTCTCTGATCACCTCCCCTCAGTTGGGTGCAGCCTTGTCAAGACACAGAAGTAGACAATGCTTAGGGTCAAATAGAAGGGGAGAAGGACCTCCCCTATCAGTGGACTCTGGGAGTAGATGAGGGTAGAGGCCACAGCAGGGATAAAAATTGAATAAATTGTAATAAATGGTACTAATAAAAAGGAAAAAATTTCACTCTCAAGTCATTGCCTGTTATTTATGCAATGTGAGTTGTTCATATAGAGCATTATTTAAATTGCACAGATAAATGCCATTTTACTTTGGAATTTTAATAAAAATCTAGTAAGAAATTGCCCGTTATGCTGCAGAAACTTATTTCTGATTTTAGTTAATGTTAATTATTGAAAATTATTCTTTTCTCAAAAAAAAACCCCATAAGCAAGCAAGCAAACAAACAAACAAATTATACTCTATTTCTTATGTTTTAAATGTTATATTAAAAGTTCCTGGCCACTTTAGGCCACCAGTGTCCTGGAGAAAACAGGCTTAAGATGTTATTACCAAGTCCTGTGATTAATGTCAGTTGGAAACTGCAAAGAGCCAATTTAGACATGATGATATATGGCTCAGACCTTCAGGTATGAAGGTATGAATCATTTCTTGTAGGAAAGAATGAGGTGCTTTCTGAGGCTAGAGGAAACATATAATGGGTAGTGGAAATAGTGATTGTCTTTTATATTAATTAATTTAAATTCAACAGAAACTAATAATCTTACCTTAAGAGTCCCAATTTTATTTCATAAAAATGATGATGTTATTGAGAAAGGAAAATGTATTTACTTGGAATCTCATGGATGCAAAGAGGCTACTGGCTTAATTTAGTAGCATTCTTAAATCTACAGTGCTCACTTCTGGCACATAATAAAACAAAAACATTTTCTTGTATTTTTTGCTTTAGGTCAGGAACTAATTCTTATGTCTTAAGAGGTAGAAGAGAGCAACAATCAAACTGTAGCATTAAAAAGCAAAAGCAGCCAGTTCTCCTTTCATTTTGTTCTTGCTCATTTGTCAATGAGTAGGCCAGTGGTTTGACAGTACAGGAAAGAAAGGCAGTCGCTTCAGACATAAAAATCAGTTAAGGGTATTCTTGAGTTAAAATACTCCTAAGCTAATTTTCATAATGTATATCATATTCAGCGGTGATGACCCTAAATGATGCATTATTAAAACTCTATTCAAAGAAATGTAGTTTGCAGGTAATATTTCTATCTTGTATGAACATGAACATTCAACTAGATTAAGATAAATATTCTCCTCCTTTTCCATTTCTTGTATTTTAAATATTGGAGTAAAATTGTATCATTAACAAGTACCTCTTTTCAAGTACAGAAAAGAGATTTGTTCAATAGTTCCAGAAAAGGTCCATGTTACTGTGAAGATCGTAAACTGAGTATTTTCCATATTAATCAGAATATTCCATCTAGACTATTTCTATTATGTGCCAGAACAGATATTCCTTGTATGATTTAATATTACTTTGAAAATATGACCTACATGTATTGTTTTTTTTTTATTTTTATTTTTATCAGTTACATTTTATTAATTCTGTATCCCAGCCGTGCCCCGAACCCTCGTTCCCTCCCAGTCCCTCCCTCCCTCCCTCATCACCACTGTGCCCCTTTCTAAGTCCACTGATAGGGGGGACCTCCCCCCATTCATCTGATCCTGTTTTATCAGGTATCTTCATTGAGTTCCTGTTAGAAATAGTATTGTAAATATGTTGAATATTTGAAAAGAACATTGTAATAAAAAATTAAGAATCATTTGAGATGAAATTTTACTCTTTCCAATTGTAAAGTTTTTATAAATATATAAAAGATGTTTCAGTTATATTCATTTTTTTATTTACTCTCAGTCATCCACAACTTTCCCAGTTGCTTTATCCCTTCCACCTATTTTATGCCCTCTTTGCTTTTCTTAAACTCATCATGATCGTTATTTCATTTAATGTGAATTTCGATTTCTATTTCTACAGCTGACATGGTTTCACTCCTATGGCTAAATACTTAATTGTATTTATGTTTATGTGTTTGTATGTTATTTGAATGTAATTACCTATTGAAGTCAGAAGAGGGTGAAACACTCTCTGCAACCTGAGTGACTCTGATTGCTCAAAATGGGTTCCACAAACTAAACTTGGGTCCTGAGAAAAGCAGCGAGCATTCTGTAACTGTGGAGACGTCTTTCCAGGCCCTATAGTTAGCACCTTTAAACTTCTGCTTTCACCTCACATATCCCTAATAACTGTATCTATGTAGATGTTTTCATGAGTTTACTCAAACTTGTTTGTAACAGTTTTCTGGATGCCATACAGAGCTTACTTCTTCTTGCTCTTTTTAAGCAAAATCTGTTTACAAATTTAAATATACAAATGATTTTACTTACAATGATTTTACTAAATACCTTTCAGTCAAACAAACACACACACATGTACACACACACACACACACACACACACACACACACAGATGCTCAGACACAAACATGAACCAGATATCAGGCAATAATACTTCTAATAATAATCCAGATAATATATTCATTAAGATTAGAAGAAAAATATTGAAATTGAAAATCTAACTATGTTAGAAAAGACATTTTACTCCTGAAAAATGATAATTTACCAATTTATGTAAGTGGAATGACATATCAGTATATTTCATTAACAGAGTGTCTTTCTAGCATAATAGCAGATTGCCAGTATTAAGTCATTTTTAGTGGGTGGCATAGCATAATTCATTTGCCCATTTCTTCACAAGTGTCAAAGAGAGCTTTTATAGATTATTCTTTTTACTTTTCAGAATTACTCTGTAAGGAAACAAGTGGCTAACAGTCCTCCGTTTTGTTAAAAATGAAGAAGTGATGTTTTAAAAAAAAATGTGGGCACAGTTAAAATAACTGACCTTATTTTGAATCTATATCAAACAATTCTGAAACAAACATTTTATGCACTGAATTGAAGACAAATGTTCTGAAAGTTGAATACCAAACAGCAAATGTTACAAAACCACTGACTGGACCTATATTCAAATCACTGGAATTAAAATGTGCATATTGAATGATAGCCCATGTTTTTACTTACAGTCAATGTTTCAAATCAAACTGCTACAACTCAATATAATTCTCTAGAAATCATACCAGAACATCAAAAATAATCCATAAACCACTGTAATTTGTTTGGTTGGTCTGTTTGAAAAATTATATGTATTAGTTTTCATTTAAAATTTGTACAAAAATGTTCAGTGTCCAAGTGGGTCCCATAGCAATGGGAACAAGGACTATCTCTGACATGAACTGATTGGCCTGCTCTTTGATCACCTCCCCCTTGGGGGGGGACAGCCTTACCAGGCCACAGAGGAAGACAGTGCAGCCAGTTCTGATGAGACCTGATAGAGGAGGATCAAAAGGAAGGAGAGGAAGACCTCCCCTATCAGTGGACTTTGGGGAGGGGCATGGGTGAAGAAGGGGGAGGTAGGGTGAGATTGAGAGGGGAGGAGGGAGGGAGCTATAGGGGGCTACAAAGTGAATAAACTGTGATTAATAAAAATAAAAAAGGATTTAGGGAAAGAAAATACAGAATGAACAATAAAAAAGTTTATTTCAGGAAAACGTTTAATAATATATTTATATATTAAAAGCAATGAAAATAATATGTTAGAATAAGCAGAATCATTAAAGTACTTAAAAGTTTTAACAAAGTTGTATCTGATTCAAAAGTCAGGAATTGTATGTTATGTTACTGAGAATTCAAATATTTATATATGTTATAATATGTTGCTGATACTAGAAGATTAATAGAAATGGACTGCTTTTCTGAGGTTTTCATTTGTTACAGATTTTGGTACCAATAATTTCTACAAATGGATAAAAATATAGACTTCTTTGTGCCAGCCAGTATTTAATGGATAAAAATATAGACTTCTTTGTGCCAGCCAGTATTTAATCTTAATCAACTAGAATACTGTTTATATACACTTTGCATATTTTAACTGAATACTCTTCATATCAGTGTATAGCACCTATAAGGGATTGTATACCAATCAGAAACGGAGATCTATTAATATATTTTGACTTGTAACGTGATGTGATGTTACATAAAAAAATTATATTTTGAACCAAAAGCAATTTAATTACTTTACATGCAAACAAACTTTCTTTAATAAGGCTTAAACTTTTACATAATAACCACAAGCATGGGGTGACTGTTTAATATGTGAACAGTATTATAGGAAAGTCTGCTCACTTGAGGCAAAAATGCTCTTTATTTAAGCCTGGTAGTTCTGCCAACTGAAAGCAGTAAACTGAAGGCTGCATTTGCAGATATGACCTGTCTCTTATTCCAGCATCTTCTGAAGGTCCTCAATTAGTATTTGGCCATTGAACAAGTTTGTGCTTTGACTCTTTTCAATGTTTGTTTTTTTTTCATGTTTTATAGAGACAAATACTTCTGGTTTGGATGGTTGTGGGGATAGAATGAGACTGGGTTCTACCTGGGCTTGATCATATAACACCACTTTAATTATACGGACCTTAATGTTAGACTGTTAAATTTCTAAAACATGAGTCAGTGTTAACTCAATCTCCTTTTATTGCTCTGTACAATTAGGTACTGCCTCCCTCCCAAGAGAGCATTGCTGGGAAACAAGAAGACTAGGATGCTTCCTGAACAAAATGACTTAAAGAATATTTGCTTAATTTACTGCTAAAAATGTCATCCTGGTAGACGTAGATTAAACTGCAGACTTGAAATAAAAAAAGAACAATGCATTTATATGGTAGACACTCTTTGCTTTGTACACATGGGGAATTCTGTTGGAGGGTACTTTGCGTGGAACAAAAATGTGTCAGTCTCAGCAAATGACTTGGTCTCTTAGCAACTAGCCCATATGTCTAAGGTATGAGTAACAACAGGAATTGCAGGTACTTCTGTTAAAATATCACCAAGTATATTATGAAGGATTTCAGTTATTATATTAGTAATTAACTACTGAATGAAACTACTCCATATATTCTTCTAAAAGAAAATTGGAGATGAAAATTACTGCTGTGTTTATGTCTCACTGCACTTGTTAACAAGTTTCAAAACAAAACTTAAAGAGAAGACTTCAAATTATATCTATGTCTATCATTTTGTGTTACAACCAATTTTGAACAGTATTTACTTGTTTGACAATTGCTCTCAGTTTTTTCTGCATAGTATTTTTGAATGTGTATCACTGGCACAGACACTAGTGAACAAACTGCTGACAAGTTAGAGGCAAATCCTATTTCTGTGTTTTAGCTGTAATTCAGTAATTAATTAATTACAGTAATTAATTCCATTTTATAATAATGTAGTTGTAATGCAGTAATTTGCATAGTGTCTGCACCAGTTTAAACTCACGCCGGTAGTGAGTAAAGGTTCCTGCTTTGCTTCACCCTCACCAGCACTTGTTACTCTTTGTTTTCTTGGCATTAGCCATTCTGACTGGGATGAAATGAGTCGGAAAATTAAAGTGCGTTATGTTTGTTTTTTCTGATGATTAGGGATATTCAATAGAGTTGTTTTTAATTTTATGTTATTCTTAAAAGTTAGAGGTGTGTGTGTATGTGTGTGTGTGTGTGTGTGTGTGTGTGTGTGTGTGATCTACTTCCCATGGTAGCCAGAGAGATCACAGTGTCCCCTAGAGCTAAAGTTTCAAAGAGTTGTGAGTCACCCAATGAGTGTGCTAGGAATAAACTTTGGTTTTTCTGGAAGAGCCAGACACCATAAGTACTGAAATATCTCTCTCTAGGTATAGAATTGAACCGATTTATATTATGTACAAATTGGCCATTTATGTTTCTTTTTAAATTACTGCCCATTAACAGATTAGAAGACCGTAATTTTGTTAATTGTATTACCTGTTTATATGTATGTATGCACACATGAAAGAGAGAAAGAGAGAGAGAGAGAGAGAGAGAGAGAGAGAGAGAAAGGAAACCAAGTAAAAACTTTTAGAAGAACAGCAAGTTTTCTTAATTCCTGTGCCATTTCTTCAGCTTTTTTGTCTGTGTTTCTTTATAAATTTTCGGACTTTTCTTTAGTTCTGTGACGAATTTAATTGAATTTTTATGGGTATTATGCTGAATTTTAAGATTACTTTTGCAACATAACAATTTTCACAATATTAATTCTGTGATTTAAGCATGCAGAAAGCCTCTCCACTGACTGGTATATTCCTAAATTTAATTTATCAGTGTCTTAAAATTTCATTATGAAAGGATTTGTTCTTGGTGAGGTTTATTCCTAGGTAAATTTGTTCATTATGCAAAATTAATTTGCTGAAGTTGTGGTGTAGTATATGCTGTCATATAATGAAAACCAGTAAGTTAAGGCAACTTCTTAGCTCTTCTTCAGAGGGCATGACAAATCAAGACAAAAAACATCCTAAAGATGAAGAATAAACAAGTTCATTTAAGCTATACTGCCATTTTATGCCCATAATTTTCGTTTTCTGGCAATACTTCCTCCTTGCCATGCCAAACACTAGCTGTTCTAACACCATCCCTAGAATTAATGAAATATTTGCTTCAAGAGACAATTATAAACATAGACAACGAAATAATTCTGAATTCATTGACATTCACGAACATAGAAATTCAAGTTAAGACATCCATGTCAAAATTTACAATTACATTTTAATTGACTCATATTGAATTAATAGAATTGGAAACACCAAATATCACAATTCATTGCATTTGTGCCTATAAACATTTTAAATATAAAAATCATTTGAATGCAATTACAGAAAACTTTGACACTGCAAAACATGTTAAGTTTATTAAACAAGCATTGCATTTCTATGTGAGGCAGTATCTGAGGAACTTGCTCCGTTTTGTAACACTGAAGGGTAATGGGGTGATACAACAATGAGTAGTTACTTAGCGAATTATTTACATTTTTCTCATATCGTTTATTTAGGACAACGTTCTGACATTAAAAAAGTTCTTATATAACATTTATGTTTACATAAGTAAGAGTGTAACATTACTGTTTTTGCATATTGGAGCATAATGGAATTTGATAATACAGAAAAAAAGTCTATTTGAGTCCTGGAAATGTATTTTAAATTTTTTTGAACTACTACCAGCAAACTATTGCTCTGAGCAGTCAAACCTGCTGAGCAAGAGAGACATGAAAGATCTGTCAGAGCAATGCCTAATTTCTCACTTTGCATAGAAGGCCTGTAAGAATGGATTTCTCACTAATATTCTAACATTATTAGAGAAAGATCGGAAGTCATAGAGAGAAATTTTTTCAGAGGAGTGCTTTAGGGTTGTGATTATAAGTGGTCAGGTTTTTCCAATGTTCTGGCCTCAGCATGTCAGATTTATCCCAATGTGTTTTTCAATGTCATCCTGCCTATTTTCCCATCTATCTTATAAGGGGAAAAGGAAGCCCTTTTAAATGATAGAGCATTTGTTTATGAACTGCATAGTGGCTCATGGGAAGATGAGGTGGTAAAATAGTGAGTTTGCATTCTATGAAGACACAGTCACCTTGATACCTAGACCTCACAAAGACCCCCCCAAAAAAGAGAATTTTAGGCCAATCTCTTTTATGAACATTGATGCAAAAATATTCAATATAATACTCGCAAAGCAAATCCAAGAACACATCAAAGATATCATCCACTATTACCTAGTAGGCTTCATCCCAGGTGTGCAAGGGTAGTTCAATATATGGAAATTCATCAATGTAATCCAACACATAAATAAACTGAAAGAAAAAGACCACAAGATAATCTTTTTAGATGCTGAAAAAGCATTTGATAAAATCCAACATTTATTTATGTTTAAAGTCATGGAGTGATCAGGGATACGAGGCACATACCTAAACACAGTAAAGGCAATGTACAGCAAGCCTATAGCCAACATTAAACTAAAGGAGAGAAACTTAAATCGATCACACTGAAATTAGGGGAAAGCAAGGCTGCCCACTCTCTCCATATCTCTTCAACATAGTACTTGAAGTCCTTGCTAGAGCAATAAGACAATTAAAGAAGATCAAGAGGATTCAGTTCAGAAAGGAAAACATCAAAGTATCAATATTTGCAGATGATATGATAGAATCATGAGGGACCTCAAAAAGTTTACCAGAGAACTCCTACAGCAAAGTGGATGGATACAAAATTAACTAAAAAAAGAAAAAAAAATCAGTAGCCCTCAGGTATAGCAAAGACAAATGGGCTGAGAAAGAAATTAGGAAAACAACATCCTTCACAATAGGCACAAGGACATAAAGTACCTTGGTGTAACTATAACCAATCAAGTCAAAGACTTGTATGAAAAAAAAAAAAAAACTTTCAGTCTCTGAAGAATGAAAATGAAGAACATATCATAAGATGGAAAGATCTCCCATGCTCACGGCTTGGCAGAAACAACATAGTGAAAATAGCCATCTTACCAAAAGGAATCTACAGATTCAATGCAATTCCCATTAAATCACCAACACTATTCTTTACAGACCTTGAAAGAAAAATTCTCAACTTCATATGGAATAACAAAATACTCAGAATCACTAAGAAAATCCTCTACAATAAAGATCTTCTGGAGGTATCTCCATCCCTGATCTTAAGCTGTACTATAGAGCAACAGTAATAAAAACTGCATGGTACTGTATAGAAACAGAATGGTGGATCAATGGAACCGAACAGAAGACCCAGAAATAAACCCACACACTTATGGACACCTGATCTTTGACAAAGATGCCAAAACCATACAATGGAAAAAAGATAGTGTCTTCAACAAATGGTTCTGGTCTAACTGGTTGTCTGAATGTAGAAAAATTCAAATAGATCCATACTTATCACCCTGCCCAAAACTAAAGTCCAAATTGATCAAAGACCTCAACATAAAAATCAGACACATTAAACCAGTTAAAAGAAAAATGGAGAAGAGCCTTGAACTCATTGACACAGAAAACAGTTTCCTGAACAGAACACCAACAGCACAGGCTCTAAGATCAATAATCAATAAACGGGACCTCATGAAACTGAAAAACTCTGTAAAGCAAAGGACACTGTTGTCAGAACAAAGTGACAGCTTACAGACTGGGAAAGGTTCTTCACCAACCCTATATCTGACAGAGGACTAATATCCAGTATATTTAATGAACTTAAGAAGTTAAACAGCAACAAAATAAAGTAATCCAATTAAAAATGGGGTACAGAGCTAAACTGAATTTTCAATAGAGGAATATCGAATGGCAGAGAAACAAAGAAATGCTCAACATCTTTAGTCATTATGGAAATGCAAATCAAAACGATCCTGAGATTTCACCTTACACTCATCAGCCTGGCGAAGATCTAAAGAAGCTAATCAAGAAGGAAGAGCCTGGGTAAAATGCTCAATCTTCATACAGAAAGCCTAATGGGAAGAACATCAGAAGAGGGAAAAAATGGCGAACAAGACAGGAGCCTACTACAGAGGGCCTCTGAAAGGCTCTGCCTAGCAGGGTATCAAATCATATATTGAGAATCATAACCAAACTTTGGCAGAGTTCAGGGAATCTTAGGAAAGAAGGAGGAGATAGAAAGACCTGGAGGAGACAGGAGCTCCATAAGGAGAGCAACAGAACCAAAAATCTAGGCACAGGGTTCTTTTGTGAGACTGATACTCCAAAGAAGGACCATGCATGGAGATAACCTAGGACCCTTGCACGAAATATAGCCCGTGGCAGTTCAGAGTCCAAGAGGGTTTCCTAATAATAGGAAAAGTGACTGTCTCTGACATGAAATCAGGAGCTGGCTCTTTAATCACCTCAACCTGAGGAGGGATCCAGCCTTACTTGTCCACAGAGGAAGACAATGAAGCCAGACCAGATGAGACCTAATAGACTAAGGTCAGATGGAAGGGCAGGAGGACCTCTCCTATCATTGGACTGGGGGAGGGTCCTAGGAGAAGAAGAGGGTGGGAGGGTAAGATTGGGAGAGGATAGGCGAGGGGGTTACAGCTGGGATACAAAGTGAATAAACTATAATTAATAAAAATATAAATAAAATTTAAAAATAATGATTTTGTTGACAGCCTGGGAAACGTGAGATACTTTTGTAAAAATTAATAAAAACATTATGTTTCCTCCAGTTATAATTGAGCACAACTGTATCCAAGCTCCTGAAGGTTGTGGCAGGAGGATTAGGAGTAAAATACTGCTCTATACTACAAATAGAGCTTAAAGCTACCATATACTACATAAGACAGAAGCCTGCCCCTACTCTCTTTTCCAAAGAAAGCGAAATACAGTTTAATTCTTCATTAGTATATGAAACAGAAATGTATTGATAAAATTATTACTATTATTTTCAAACTTATTCTTTATAGTATAATATTTTCACATATGTACTTGTTTTCATGTATAACAACATCATAATTTCTATCATCTATTGTTTATCAGTAGTCTTGAAATAGCATCATTTCACTGAGGAGTATCTGACATCTAAGTAGAGGTATGTACACGTGTCATACTTCAGCAAACATATGTCTGTTATTCATTTTTTCATTAACATTTTTTTCAAAAATTATGTAGCCTTTTGTATTATTTTTTACATACTTATGCATATTAGGGAGCCATCCTGATCATCATGTGAGATGTACTCTTCTTTACTTATAAGAATATAGAAATGTTAGTGCCTTTATTAAAAATGGGGTAAACCCTTGGAAATGAAATATGTTTCCTGATTTATATAATTTGTAATGTATGGGAGGAAGGTAGGAGAATGTGGGAATACTCATCACAATGACAGGTACATCAAATCTCTTCTATAAAGAAATCCCATTTGGAGATAGTTAACAAAGCCAAAATAAAAGATGAAGGAAAACCTGTCATCACAGCCATCTCAATTTTTTGTTCATATTTTGCCTTATTCAGCTATTCCTGTGTCTTGTGAATACTGACTTAGGAAGAATTATTTTCTCAATGATGTAAGACATATTTTTGCTGAGGTTTCCCAATGAGATGAATATATCAGCAACTACATTAACCATTTTTAATTTAATGCTTATAGTAGCTTAGCATTTATGGTTATGAGGAGTTGTCCTAGATTTATGCATAATGGCTTGGTTTTATTGTTCTTTATATCAGTACATCTTGCCTAAACCAGAAATGTGTGAAATCAGGGGAAAATGCTGATGAGGACTATAATGATTATTTTGTAAATCTGAACAAATTAATTGGGTTTATTTATGGCAAGAGCATCCTTCTACACCACTATTAAACAGTTATTTATTTTTGTAAGTTGAAAACTCGATGTTCACTTTCTGTGATATTTGCTGAAAAGGTATTTTTTAATAAAACTGTGAAAATGTAGGTACTTTTTGTGGTTATAATGAATACACAGATGAAATAAATACATACTTGTTAACTTTAGTGTCAAGTAAAAACCATTTTAAGCCTAGAAATAGTATCAGTCCAGACAGACTTCAGTTTAGCATGCACAAAGCATACTAAAGATTAATTAATGTATATATAATAGGTTTAGAATACATACTTCCAATGGCTTACTTTATTAAAATCCTATTATACGTTAAAATAATTTATGTTATTATATCTATTTTATAAAGCATAGCAAAAAGTAAAAAAAAAGCATAAGCAAATTATGTACCTACATATAGCTAATTTTAGGAGATTTTAATTTTATTCAGTTTTAGTGACACAAACCCACTTCTTGTCAAAATTTTCAAAGGAATCTTGAAGAAGAAAGGGACCCTCAGAAAATTACTCTTTCATGTGTTCTATTTCAAATATTTTTAAAAAACAATTCAGTCATTCTCAAATTCTAGGTAGCAGACAGTGATAACTCTTTCCATATTATCTATTCCTTAACAATTGTGAAGTTTTGTCTGCACATTAGAAGTACTCTTAGAAACACAGAACAATATTCCTATGGTTAATAATTTTCATTGAGATATGCTACTTTAAAACAGGGTCATTCTTTTTTTATATTTACTGTTTAATAATTTATTTATTTTCCCCTCTTTAATTAATTACAGTTTATTCACTTTGTAGTTCAGCGGTGGCCCCTTCCCTTGTCATCTCCCATTCCCACCCTCCCTCCCTCTTCTCTCCCCATGCCCTTCCTCCAGTTCACTGATAGGGGAGCCTATCTGGTCTCATCTGGACTGGCTTCATTGTCTTCCTCTATGGCTTGGTCAGGATGTTTGATCCCTCACTATGGGGTAATAAGAGATCCAGTTCATGTTAGAGACAGCCCCTGTTCCCCTTACTAGGGTATTCCACTTGGAGACTGAGCTATATGTGTGCAGTGGTTCTGGGCTATCTCCATGCATGGTCATTGGTTGGAATATCAGTCTAGGAAAGACCCCTGTTGCCCATATATTTTTGTTATTGTTGTTCTGTTGCTCTTCTTGTGGAGCTCCTGTCCCCTCTAGGTCTTTCATCTCCCCTATCTTTCATAAGATTCCCTGCACTCTGCCCAAAGTTTGGCTATGAGTCTCAGCATCTGCGTCAATAGCCTGTTGGGTGGAGTCTTTCAGAAGTACTCTGTGGTAGGCTCCTGTCCTGTTCCCTGTTTTCTCTCTTTTCCAATGTCCATCTTGTTTGACTTTCTGAATGAGGATTGATCATCTTATCTAGGGTCCTCCTTCTTGCTTAGCTTCTTTAGCTATACAGATTTTATTATGTTTTTCCTATATCATATGTCTAAAATCCACGTATAAGTAAGTATGTACCATGTATATCTTTCTGCTTCTGTGATACCTTACTCAGGATAATGGGAAAGGATCTTCACCAACGCTATAGCTGACAGATAGATAATATACAGAATATATAAAGAACTCAAGAAGTTAAACAGCAACAAATCAAGTAATCAAATTTTAAGAATGGGGTACAAAACTAAACAGAGAATTCTCAATAGAGGAGTATCCAATGGCAGAGAAACACTTAAAAGAATGCTCAGCCTCCTTAGTTATCAGGGAAATGCAAATTAAAACGACCCTGAGATTTCACCATACACCCATCAGAATAGCTAAGATCAAAAACTCAAAGGACAGTACATGCTGGAGAGGATGTAGAGAAAGAAGAACTCTCCTCCATTGCTAATGGGAATGTAAACTTGCAAAACCACTTTGGAAATCAATCTGGCTTTTTCTCAGAAAATTAGGGATACTGCCACTTCTAGATCCAGCTATACCACTCCTACACACATATCCAAAATATGCTCAAGTATACAACAAGGACATTGCTCAACCATGTTCATAGAGGCTTTATTCATAATAGCCAGAATCTGGAAACCACCCAGATGTCCCTCAGTTGAGGAAAGGATACAGAAATTGTGGTTCATTTACACAATGGAATACTACTCAGCAATTAAAAACAAGGAAATCATGAAATTTACAGGCAAATGGTGGGAACTAGAACACTGTCATTCTTTCAGAGTTAAAACTTCATAAAGGAAAAAAAAACAGGAAGATGGGAATATTCTAACTAGGCTATTTAAGATCACTCCCCCCACAAAAAAATCCCCCTAACTTTAACCTATATGAATGATTTTTTTCTTTAGATATGAATGTCCATAATTTCAAATAATTTCCCTTTCTACATTTGGTCTTAAGTAGGATTATTCAATTGGAAACAGACACTTAGTTTCACAAGAACTGTATTCAGACTAAAATTATTAAATAAAATTTTGTTGTTGGCCTTTAGGGATATGCTTCTTTTTCTATGTCTATGGAGTCTCAAAGGTTGGAAAGAGCAATGCATTACCATACCAGAGACAAGAAATAGTTTCTATTGCCCAATTTTACAGATCTCTTGTTAATACATTTCCTTTTCTACTCAAATCTTCTTACAAATCTCTTGAGCCTCTTTAAGTTAAACTATATCAAATATATTTTACTTGCATATCTTTGCAACTCCTCCTGTCAAGGAAGTGCTACATTTCTTGCAAAGAATTTAGTGTGCTTTGCAGTAATTCCTGGAGAAGCTCTTCATTGATTCTTTCTGCTGTTGATCTTAGTAAAGAGAGTTGACTGAGATAATAAATTTGCTATGTGAATTTTATACTGTCTTTAGATTCTAGTAACTATAGTCAGAGATGATCATCAAATATATATATAATAATCACTACCCAGGATCCACTGAGGTGTATCTCAATCAGAAAACAGTTCCAAGTTAAGGTTGCTGATAGTCTCTAGATTTTTGTGAGAAAAAGATTCAAATGATAGAAGTCAGGAGAATTGAGAACTTTTTTTCCTGGTTTGTACAATAAGCAGAATGCAATTTATTTGTTTGGAATATATCTAATGTTCATTCCAATTAATCATAATGTGGAATGATATTGCTAAATAGGAGGGTTTTTTCAGATTTCCTCTTAGAACTTCCTTTTTTCCCTCTCTTTCCTCTCCTTTTTCTTTTCTTTTCTTTTCTTTCTTTCTTTCTTTCTTTCTTTCTTTCTTTCTTTCTTTCTTTCTTTCTTTCTTTCTTTCATGCTTCATTCCCTGTACATTGAACTATTTTCCAACACATCATGAAAGAAAAGTATTATTAATATCTCATAACAAATAACAAAATGATTTATAAGTATTTTAATAGCTCTACTTTTTTTTAAAAGAATGAAGTTTACATTTTTCAACTTTCATCAAATGCACATAGGTTGATGCTAACATGATGTTCTTTTAATGCTTTAAGCTGAAAGAACTGTATGTGAATACCATGTGTCTTTTCCCCATGTATTAATAATGTATGGTGATCTATCTTACGGTGAGTATTGTACAGTCTTGTGTATTTGCCTGTGTATAATGTTTATATGCATGTGTCTTTGTGCATGTGTATGGTTGTCTGTATGAATGTGCTTGCAAGTGCTTGTGAGTGTGCATGTGTGCATGTGTGCTTGTGTGTGTGTGTATGGTAGAGATTAATATCAGGTATTCTTTATTGTCACCTTATCTTTTAAGAATTGGTCACTCCCTGAAACCTGAAGTCATCAACTGTCCACCTTCACCTTCCAGGCAGCTCCAGAATTAGCTTGCCTCCACCAATTCACTCACTGGTGCCACAGTCAGTTATTCAAGGCCATGCTTGGCTTTCATAAGGTTTTAGAGATCTGGATGAGAGTTGAAGGCTTGCATGGCAGGGCTTTACTGCAGGATCTATCTCCAGAGATCCACTCATTAATTTCTGATCCAGTTTTACCCTTGGTAGTTGTCTTTTGTTCTAGATTCATTTTTCTTTAAAAATGATTTCTTTTTATTTTTGAGATTATAATATAATTACATCATTTCCTCCCTCTACTTCCTTCCTTCAAATCCTCTCAAATAACTGTGCTGGATCTCTTTCAAATTCATGGCCTCTTTTTTACATTTATTATTGATTTTATAGCTGTACCTATAATAAATATAAATTTGATATAACATATAAATGATTATATTATGAGCATATACAGTTATATATTATAAACATATGATTTCATATATTTAACATGAATTTGTGTATGTGTTCCTAAATATACAAATAATCAACTTGTTAGTTCTGTTGCTTGTATGTATGTTTTCAGAGCTGAAGGGTAACCAATATTGGTGAGCTCGCCTCTGGGGAAAACCATTTCTCCTATGTTCAACAATCTTGGAGTTTTTTTGTACAGGGTTGAGGCCTCTTGAGTGTTCCTGTCTATGCTAGAATAACTATTAGCATCAAAGCGCATATTTAAGGACTGGTTTCTTGAACTAGTGAAATGGTATAGTGTATACAGGAGATTGCTGTCTAGCCTGACAACCTGAGTATGAGCTCCAGATGGAAGGAGGAAACCTATTCCTACAAGTTGTTCTCTGACGTCCCCACACGTGTGCAAACATACGTGTGTACCCAAGTACAAACAGGAATAATAATGAGTGATGACGATATGATGATTATGGTGATAAAAGTAGGAGAATTAAAGGAATAAATGTAATATTTAACGACCAATTTCTAGGTCAGAGCTTTGCTTTGTAGACAATAAAAGCATGCCAGTCAGTTTAAGAAGTAGCAATGATATTGAACAACTCTAGAACATTTACAAAATATTTATAAAGAATACTGCATCAAGTGGAGCAGTGGGTGCTAGAGAGATGGAGGCAGCAATCCACACTGACTAGCTGGTGAACTGAGGAAGCTCCCAGGGGCCTTCAAGGAGGAGGGGAACCCTTCCTTCTTCAGAACAAACAACAGATCTCAGATGTTTTGAGGGTGAATGTGTTTGATTCATTGTGGCTAGAGGAGCTAGAGATACTGGATTTACACCCAGTTACACAGTCCTATCGTAAGAGGGGAACACAGTATTTAACTTATCCTATGGGTAACTCCAGGTACAGTTAACAGACATTGGTTGAAAGCCAAGACATGCAGACATCTTATTAGCACAGGGTGGGTATCTGCAGGAATCCTCAGGTGCTAACGGAACAGGTTTCTTATCAGGAAAGGGTGGGGCCTGTGATCCCCCCCGAAGGCTATGTGGTGGCCCTTAAAGGATCTGAGGTTCCCCAAATCACAGGAGCCAGCTGAGAAAGGGAGTCATCACAGACCAAGCTCAGAGTATATCCAGAAAAGCCAGACTTTGACCTTAATAGCGGAGTCGCACAATCTTGGGCTAATCCTCTGAAACTGTCATGATGCCCTAATAAACTCTTCTCTATGTTGTTTGACTGTGGTGTTCCTTCAAAGCAATAGAAATGTAACTAAGGCAATAACTAAAATTTTAGTTTACAACAGTTGGTCTGACAACACATATTGAATAGCTCCAGTGGCCTTCGGAAATAAAACTGGATGCCTTTCATCACTGCAATCCCACCACTATGTCCTTGCTGAAATGCTTATCTCTGTTAATGTTGATCTTCTTTGATTCACTTGAGCATTGATATACACACTATTGCACTTTTAACAATCTTTACCAAATGTAGGCTTTAAAGATCTAGATTAAGAAATCATAGTAAAGCCGGATATGCCTTTAATTTCATCATTACAGAAGCAGAGGTAGAGTTTTAGGCCAGCCTGGTCTACATAGAAAGTTTAAGACAACCAAGACTACGTAGAGACACCCTATGTGTCAATAAAATAAAATAAAGGTGTGAGAGAGAGAGAGCCCGGTAATCTCAGCATTCTGGTAGATCTTTAGCCTGACAACCTGAGTATGAGCTCTATGAGTTTGAGGCCAGCCTAGTCTACAAAGTGAGTCATGGACAACCAAGGCAAGGCACAGAAAACCTATTAAAAACAAAACAACAGCAATAAAAATAAAGGGAGGATCCTAGATGACAACAACCAGTACGCATCATATCTGAAGGGCAGAGGATCTGAAACTGAAATTGGTGAGTGGAGGAGCAACTGAACACAGAACATTGACACTGAGGCTTCCGGGGAGAAAAGGGACTTCTCCACAGACTTCTCCTGGGGACTCTATTCCTAGGCACTTCCCCTTTGACGGGGCCTCCTTACTCAACGGCAGAGACAAAGGTGGAGGCAGCAGAGGTGGCCTGCAGTGCACAGAGCTCCTAGCACAGAGCGCAGTGTGGGCGGATCTACCAAGCCAACCAAGTCAGCAGCTCTCCAGGGTCTTCCAGATGGCCTGTCCCAGGGCCTTTTAGTTCTGCTGCGGTGGCTGGACTCCCAGTGGACTACAACACCAGCCCACAAGTTCTGGAGCAACAGGGATTCTTGGGACAGCATGACCAACATTGAAGCCTCTGCTTTGCAGGTCTGCTAGTGAAGACAAGGCAAACAACTCCTGGAGCACAGATAGATCTGAATACTAGAACTACAGTATGACAGGACTGCAGATCACTGAGGTAGTCAGGAAATCAGCGCAGGTGCATTGTGCTCGCGGACTGTACCAGCTAACAGCGCTAGCATCCATGCCCCCTGTGCCTGCTCCCCACCCTCACATTCCAAGCATCTACATTCTCTAGCACTCAGTCCTTCAAGATACATTTCCATGCTCTCACTTGCTCCCCTTCAATTGTGATTCTGCGCCAGTGGATCTTCCTCCCTCGGGTACAGCTGAAACACCAGCGCACACTCTCAAACCAGTCGACCTCTCTCATCTTCCTGAAGAACACTCCAGACACCAGAGAAAGACAGACCCAGTCTGATGTACAGATTCCAGGAAGAAACAGTGAAAGTTACAAACAAGCAGGTGGTCAGAGGTTGACGTAAGAACACACCCAACAAAAATCAGGACATCATGGCTCCACCAGCAACCCTCAAAATCAATGAATATTTCAATTCATCAGAAACACAGGAAAATGACTTTAAAGCTATGCTTATCCAGTTATTAGAGGCACATAAAGAGGAAACAAGCAAATCTCTCAGAGAAATAGCCACACAAGTGAGGCAAATTAAGAGGAAATAAAGAAAGCTCTCAAAGAAATACAGGCAAATACAGCCAAACAAATAGAGGCACAAGTAGAAGCATAATTAGTGTCAAATAAAGAGGAAGTGAACAAAAAAATAGAAGGCATGTTAGAAAGACAGGAATCCACAATCAAACAAATGAAGGAAATGGTGCAAGGCATGAAAACAGAATTAGAATCAATAAAGAAAATGCAGAGAAATGCAGAGAAAATGCAGAGCTAGAGAACTTAGAGAAAAGATCAGGAACCACAAAGGTAAGCATCACCAATAGAAAACAGGAGATGGAAGACAGACTTTGAGTTTAAAGTCAGCCTGATTTACATAGAACAGTGGTTCAACCTTCCTAATGCTGTGACCCTTTAATTCAGTTCTTCATGCTATGGTGACCACAAACCATAACATTATTTTTGTGGCTATGTAATAGCTAATTTTACTACAGTTACAAATCATAATGTAAATATTTTTGAGATATAGGTTTGTCAAAGGGGGTCACACCCCAGAGGAAGTTTCAGTTTCTGCAAGCATATCTTCAGCTCCAGAGAGTCTGTCTTCCATCTCCTGTATTCTACTAATATTTAATAAAATTTAATATTAATTTAATATAAATATTAATAAAATTGGAGAACATACAAAAAACTGGATATGGTTCTATGTTTCATATTGGAATATTGTATCTCACAATAAAAACAACTGGAGACTTCTATGATGAGAGGGAAAAAGAAACTGAATCTAATAACAATTCCTTATTCATGTTTATGGCTCCTCTCCTAAATATTTTTTTGTGGACAAATTTTCAAATTTGTGCTCTTGTGAAAGATGGAAATAAGTAGATTGGTGTTAAACCTTTAACTCGAAGGTAACGTGATTAAACAATTAAAATAAAAGTTAATTTTTTTCTAAAATGGTGTAAAAGTAATAAAATTCAACAAGTCTTTTTTAAATATCTTGACCAATAATTGCCGACATTTCTTAGACGGGATTATAAGTAGAATACTAAGAGTTTCAATAACAAACTTAGGGTCATAAACATAATGCAAATTCAAAATTAGAGTCATGATCTAAGGATAACCTACTTAGATGTTGTTTCTCACCAAGCAGTTCTGGGGTTTCCATTCATTAATTCATATATATGCATAAGTATATTAATATATATTTATATATCCACATATATACATACATATATGAATATCACAAGAATTTTAATGTAGTTACCCCCTGCAATGGAGTACTAAAAGCCTAATTAGATATATTATGCTAATAAAGACCTCAGCACAAGGAATGGTTTACCTCTATTTGAGTCTGTGGCGAATAGAAACACCCACCACCCCAAAAATTTTTAATATTTTTAATATTATTAATATTATTATTAATATTATTGATATTATTAATTTTGACGATAAGACCTTATTTCTGAAGATACCCCATACTTGAGACATAGAAGACACACACACACACACACACACACACACACACACACACATACACACACACACCTGTAAACATCAGAAATCTTCATGAAAGATGTGGAAGGATTGAAATGGCCAGAAGTGTTGGATAACATGAAGAAAACTGCCTTCTGCCTCAATAGTGTGATTGTGTTTATGAACTCACAGCAACTGTGACAGCATGAAAGACATATACAAGCTCTACCCACAAAGTGAAACCTTTCCTGCTTTCCTGCTTCCCTGTACTGCCTTCACTGAGGATTCTTTTCAAACTTTGGACACTTTGTATGCTTTATAACCCCTCAAGGAAGAAAAGCTGCTAGACCTCTGCCTCAGGAAGCTTCAACAGCCCAGCTACCCCCACCAGACCTCTGTAACTGTCATCTCCAGCCCCTGAGTAGGAATCATCCCAGATTATGCAAATTTGATGTGAAAAGGCTGGACAAAACTCAACAGTTGCTGAGCTACCCACAGTTTAGGACTTGAAACCTCACCAATCTAAGCTCTGGAAATCCCTGCCCCAGAAAGCTCTTCCCCCTAATAATTTCTATATAAGGCTGTGTTTGCCCCAGTTCCCTGCTGCCATCTCCCAAGAACAGAGGCAGTCACTCCTGGATTCCTCCCTTCAATAAATCGCTATTAAGATATACAACATAGGACAAACCCACTAAAATCTGTGCATCTAAAGAAACTAAGCAAGAGAGAGGACCTTACCTAAAATGGTCAATCCCCATCCTGAAAGGCAAAGAGGATGGATACCAGAAGAAGAAGAAAACAAGAAACAACCTAGGAACCTACCACAGAGGGCCTCTGAAAGCCTCTGCCCTACAGACTACCAAAGCAGATGCTGAGCCTGATGGGCAACTGTTGGGCAGAGTGAATGGAATTTTATGTAAGAACTGGGAAATAATGCTGGAGAGGACAGGGTCTCCACAAAGAGAGCAACAGAACAAGAAAATTTGAACACAGGGAACTTCCCAGAGACTCATACTCCAATCAAGGACTATTCATGGAGATAACCTAGAACCCCTGTGCAGATGTAGCCCATGGCAGTTCAGTGTCCAAATGGGTTACATAGTAATGTGAAGAGGGACCGCCTCTGACATAATCTAACTGGCCTGCTCTTTGATCACCTCCCCCTGGGGGGGAGCAGCCTTACCAGGCCATAGTATAGGACAATGCGGCCACTTTTGATGTGAACTGATGGACTAAGATCAGAAAGGAGAGGAGAACCTCCCCTATCAGTGGACTTGGGGAGTGGCATGCATGCAGAGGGAGGAGGGAGGGTGGGATTGGGAGGGGAGGAGGGAGGAGCTTATGGGGGATGCAGAATGAATAAAGTGTAATTGATGAAAAATTAAAAAAAAAAAAGGAAAAAAAAGATATATACTGCCTGCTGTGACTCACTAGTGGGTGGATAAAGAAGAAGGAGAAGGAGGAGGAAAGAAAGAGAGAGAGAAACAGGGAGAAAGAAAGAAAAAAAGAAAGAAAGAAAGAAAGAAAGAAAGAGAAAAGAAAAAAAGAAAAAAGAAAAGAGAAAAGAAAAGAAAAGAAAAGAAAAGAAAAGAAAAGAAAAGAAAAGAAAAAAGAAAAGAAAAGAAAAGAATAGAAAAAACAAAAAAGAAATGCAAAGGGATAGAAGCTCAGGCTCCTAGGCTCTTCAGCTTATCAGAGGCTGAGGTAACACCATTCTGAGAGCTGCAAGGGTTGGAGAAGGAGCAGAGCTCAGGCTCCTCAGCTCATCAAGGGTTGTGGTAACCATCTACTGGGAGCTGCAGCGTCTCTGTTGAAGAGGCCTGTCAGAGTGTGTGATCCTGGGCTCCCATGCCTAAGGATACTTTTGGAACTCTCTCCCACCCAAAACTGCGAGGTTCCTGCACTCCTTTGTCTCAAGATACACTTGGGACTTTGTCCCGCTTCAGAGCGGGATACCTTCCCAGTCCTTGTAGCTGTGACTCAGATTTCTGGCCCTTGCAGTTGTGAGTGGTCTAGATACCTTACCACCTGATCAGGTGTGATAACTTGGATTCGAGGCCCTAGGGTTATGGGTTTCCCATACATCTTTCCATCTAAGTACCAGAAGGCAGACCAACCAACAAAAATAACAACACCTACTATTTAGAACAAAAAAGAAACATTTATTGTTATTATTGTGATTTTACTATTTAAGTAGCCAGGAAATTATTTTAACAATTTTAAACTTTGTTTTCCAGTTATGTTTATATTTAAAGTTACAGAGTATAAAAAAGTAGTTATTTGCCATGAACTAGACTACACAAATTTCATTTATAAAAACATATATAAAAATTTGGTTTATATACTGTGGTGTGTATTAATATCATAGCCCAATTATGATTTATATTGCTTCTGTTTCTTTTTTTTATTTTCTTTTTCTCCTCTTACTTCTTTTTACTATTTCTTCCCAGTTTTTTTTTTTTTTTTTTTTTTTTTTTTTTTTTTTTTTTTTTTTTTTTTTTTTTTTGCTTTGTTTTCAAATATCTGCCAATTTGTAAGATATGTAGTTCTGGGTCTACAAGCACCTACTTGAATTGTACAAAATATGGCAATTTAATTTTGTGATTCATTTTTTTCCTTTCACACAGAGATAAGACACTTGTTTTTACTAAGTGATTTTTTTTCAGCACAATAAATAAGAGAAACTTTCACGACCAGTAGAGAGGACCAAGTTCGTTGGATAACTTAGAATTTAGCAAAGCTTAATCTTGCCAAACTCGAGTGGCTTCTTTCTCAGTTTTAAAAATGACTCTGTCTTTGAAGTGTGTGTTAACTGTAAGTGTCAACTGTGTGGAAACAGAGGTATTTATTTTCTGGAACTCATATGAGTTCTGCCACATATCATAAACTACCACAGGATTTATGAATCCAAATGAATGTCACTGTTATGGAAAGCTTTGAATAGTTAAAACCAATGAGATACTTTTAAAAGGCAGGTTTCTATAGAATCGGGGATATATCTTAGAGGGTTTTAAGGTCAAATTCAGTGAACATATTTAACATATAAGCACTTCAGTGAGTGTTATAGAAGACTAAGGTTAATAAATATGCTATTTTAAATAAATGTATTATGGATAGGGGATATCATTATTTGTTGGGTAATTTTACATCCTCAATTTATACTGTTAAGTCTTAACTTTTTAATCATTCACAAAATACCAGCAAAGTTGCATTTAGCAAGATAAACTAATAAAAAATTTTATATGATTATCACCAAAGATAATTATAAAGATTTGTTACTGTATTTAATACTCACAACTATATTACATGGACAACATGGTCTTGAATATAAAGGCAAAAACTTTCTATAAACATGTATGTTCACACTGTGTGTAAAGATATGTATATTTGTTTATATGTAGGTACATACATACGACTACATAGTATGTTATTTTCCTAAATAACATAACATACCTTATTATGTAATGAAGATGAAATGAGATATGTGTATTTTTCATTGGTATAGTTGGCATATGCTATATTAAGTACTCCTTCTTAAGTAAAATATAAAAAAATAAAATTATACAGGAACCCTTAATTAGTCTCAATTATCCATATACAAATGGATAGTCAGACACAACCCCTGCTCCTCTTACTAGGGAATCCACTTGGAAATTGAGCAGCCAATGGACTTCCTTTGAACAGGGGGTCTAGGAAGATACTTAATCCTCATTCAGAAGGGCAAACAGGATAGACATGGGAAGTAGAAGACAAGGAACAGGACAGGAGCCCTCCACAGAGGACCTCTGAAAGACTACACACGAGAATATCGGAGAAGATACTGAGACTCATAGCCAAACTTTGGACAGAGTGCCAGAAATCTTATGGCAGAAGAAGGAGATAGAAAGACCTGGAGGGGACAGAAACTCTACAAGGAGAGCAACAGAGCTAAAATACTTAGGCCCAGTGGGGCCTGCAGAGACTGATACTCCAACCAAGGACCATGCATTGAGAGGACATAGACCCCCTGTGCTCTTTTAATTATGTTAATTTTTCTTGATGTGTCATTCCTTTTGTTATTTATATGCTTTGCATGTTAGCCCTCCATTGGATATGTAGTTGTTGAAAATCTTTTCTCACTCTACAAGTTGCCAATTTTTCTGAACATGGTACTCTTTGCAGTGTGGAAATCTTCTTGGTCACACTTATTAACTGCTTATCTTAGTGCCTTTGCCAATGCTGTTCCTTTCAGAAAATATTTTTCCATGCCAATGAGTTCAAGTCGATACCCCATTTCATATTTTATCATGTTAGGGTATCTGGTTTTATACTGAGGTCTTAAATCCATTTGCAGTTAATTGTTAACAGGGTGATAAGGATGGATCTAGTTTCGGTCTTCTAAAAGAAGCCTTCCAGTTTCATCAGCACTACTTGTTTAAGATGGAGTCTTTTATTCCCAAAGTGTATTTCTGTTAAAGTAGTTTATCTTCTGGACACTACTATTATCAAATAGGAGGACATTGCAGCCAGTCCTAATGAGACCTGATAAACTAGGGTCAGATGGAAGGGGAGGAGGACCTCCCTTATCAGTGGACTTAGAGAGGGGCAGGGAGGAGATGACAGAAGGAGGGTGGGATTAGGAGGGAATGAAGGAGGGGGCTACACCTGGGATACAAAGTAAAAAAATAGCAGTAATTAATATAAAAAATAAAAATTAAAAAATAAATAAAAAAGTCCTTCTGAATGCATTTCTCTTTTTTTTTTAATTTTTATTTTTATCAGTTACATTTTATTAATTCTGTATCCCAGCCATGCCCCGAACCCTCATTCCCTCCCAGTCCCTCCCTCCCTCACTCATCAATACTGTGCCCCTTTCCAAGTCCACTGATAGGGGGGGACCTCCCCCCATTCATCTGATCCTGTTTTATCAGGTATCTTCATTGAGTTCCTGTTAGAAATAGTCCTTGTTCCCCTCACTTTGGGAAACCAATTGGTTACTGAGCTACCCCAGGCTACATCTGAGCGGAGGTTCTAGGTTATATACATACATGGTCCTTGGTTGAATGTCAGTTTCAGAAAAGACCCTGTGCCCAGATATATTTGGTCTTTGTGGAGCTCCTATCCTTTCCCCATCAGACTAACTCCCCTTCTTTCTTATGATTCCCTGTACTCTGCCAAAGGTTTGGTCATGAGTCTTTGCTTTGAAAAACACGGTATATACTCACTAATATAGACCTATAAGATATGATAAACATAATGAAATCTATACACCTAAAAAAGATAATCAAGAGAGCGGACATGGGGTAAGAGGATCAATCCTCGTTTAGAAAGACAGATGGGATGTGCATTGAACGCATGACAGGGGTCTACTGAGTTCATCTGAAAGCCTCTAACTAGCAGTGTTTTCAAAGCTGAATGCATTTCTCAACCAAAGACTTTTAGACATGTCCAACTCGTCACAGCAGGCCCCCCTCTGATCCATAGTGTAGGCCATCAAACAAATTAAACATTGTTCTCCTAATATGTGCAAATGTGAGATATATCATTAATTCTTGAGTCTATGCTTAATAAACTTATAAAAATAAAACACTATGATATCTGCCTTAGGTTCCTTCCTCCACAGTTTCGTAGTCTTAAAATCTGTTTTATATACATTCCAAGACTCATACTTGGATGAAATAGAAAATTCAAGTTCTAAAGTATGTTGTATAGTGCTTTATTGTACACATTAAGTTCCCTTTCTCCAGGGGTTTTCTTTTTTTATTTTATTTTTTTCTTATCAGTTACATTTTATTAACTCTGTATCCCAGCTGTATCCCACTTCCTCATTCCCTCCCAGTCCCTCCCTCCCTCCCTCATCTCCACCATGCCCCTTTCCAAGTCCACTGATAGGGGGGACTTGGAAAGTCCCCACTCATGAATGGACTCCCCATTCATCTGGTCCTGTTTTATCAGGTACTTCAGGACCTCTAGGGGTTTTCTAAGATTTAAAATATTTATTATTCTGGAGGAAAGGCATCATTGCTTCCAAACTCAAAACAGGGTCTTTTTCACAGGTATAAGGAAAAGAAACCATGTCACACAGTGTGGCACAGTACAGCTATTTCATCAGAAAAAAATAAATTCATAAAAATTTGGAGTTTAGGAGGCTGTGAGATGACTCAACCAATTTAGGAGCTTACAGCCAAGCTGACAACCTGAATTTTCTTCCTGAAATCTATAATATAACAGGAAAAATAAACAAATCTAGGAAGTATTTTTTCCTACTTGTATACATACATGCTCTAGCCTTCACATACCTAAACAGATCCATGCCAAAAATGTTTTAATAAAAAGAATTTTCAGTTTTATCATTCCAGATCCATCACTGTACTCCATGTATCTCCAGTCCAATTGATCAGATTCATGAGTTTTCAGACTTTACCCTCATTTCATCACTTCAAAGTATAGTTTTAGAATTAATTGTGGTTTAGCCAATATCAGGAGAAGATCTTGATTTTTTCATAGCTTTATCCCTGTGGCTAGGAGAGAAAATTCATCATCAGTGAAATCTTAGACTGCTATATATCATTTATCTAACAGAAACTGGAAAATTATTACTTTCATCAGACATGCCACAATCAATCAACTAATGTCATTGTGTTTCTTAATTTTTCAGAAGTACTCAAAAATATATCTACAGCAACTAAATTCCTTGTTGTTTACAACTGTGTGTCTGAAATGAATTTCTGTTATGTAGTTCTTTAAATACTCCTTATTATGTATGTATTATACTTTCCTTCTATAATTTTAGAAGAAATTTTTGTTTGATTGATTTTTGTTATTTGAGATGGGGTTTCTCTTTGTAGCCTTGGCTGTCCTGGCCTTGCTTTCTAGACCAGGATGGCTTCAAACTCAAGGCCATCCACATGTCTCTGCCTCCCTGAATGCTGGGATGGAAGGCATGTGCCACCATTCCTGCTGTCTGTAATACCATTAAGTCTAATCCAATTACAGAATGAACTCAGAAAAGAAAAGGTAATTAAGAAATTCATCTTTACAATTCTATTTCTCTAATACTACTGTTACTAAATATATTTTAGACAGTATCTTCTAGAGAAACAGAGATACTACTAAATATATATAAAGCAAATAATTGGATTTATTATTTGGCATACACAGTTTCAGATTAGATAGCTCAGGAGAGTATATATTCATATTTGACAGAGAACATAGGAATTACTTATCCCCCAAATGTCCAGAAGTCTTCAGTGCAAATAATTCCAGTGATGTAGTCTTAGTGTAAGAAGTAAAGCCTGGACTCTCCCAGAAAATTTACTAGTATGTGACAACTTTGAAAGGCCAAAACTTTGGAGTGATGTCCACAAGTGGTGTTGGCAACAAGTGCACTCATTCCGGAACACTAGAGCTTGCAAGGACTTTTGGATTATTCTTTCACCCATCTTTACCATATCTGTACCTAAACCTATAGATTGGTGATCCTTATGTCCAGGGAAGGTTTTATCAGCCAGTTGTTATCTTGTGTTCTCAGACATGTGTTTTCAGACATGCTCAGGAATGTGTTTTACTATTCTCCAGATGTCTCTCAAACCAGTCAATAAGACAATGAAGATTGAACATAGCATATGATATGAAATCTGTTGTCAGAAACTGACAAAATCTGTCTTGAATTTAAGTTTTCATCTTTTTGTTTGTTTGTTTTTTCTTTATTAATTACACTTTATTCACTTTGCATCCCCCCTGTGGTTCTCTTCCTCCTCCTGTCAAATCCCTCCCTTCCTCTACACTCTGCATGCATACCCCTCCCCAAGTCCATGGATAGGGGAGGACTTCTTTTCCTTCCTTCTGATTCTAGTCAATTAGGTCTCATCAGGAGTGGCTGAGTTGTCTTCTTCTGTGGCCTGGTAATGCTGCTTCCCCCTCAGGGGGAGGTAATTAAAGAGCAGGCCAATCAGTTCATGTCAGAGACAGTCCCTGTTCCTATTACAATGGAACCCACTTAGACACTGAACTGCCATGGGCTACATCTGTGCAGGCGTCTTAGGTTATCTTCATGCATAGTCCTTGGTTGGAATAGAAGTCTCAGGAAAGACCCCTGTGCTCAGATATTTTGGTTCTGTTGCTCTCCTTGTGGAGTTCCTGTCCTCTCCAGATCTTACTGTTTCCCACTTCTTTCCTAAGATTCCCTGCACTCTGCCCAAAGGTTGCCCATAAGTCTCAGCATCTACATTGATAGTCTGCAGGGCAGAGCTTTTCAGAGGTCCTCTGTGTCAGGCTTCTGACTTGTTCTGTCTTTCTCCTTCTTCTGGTATCCATCTTCTTTGCCTTTCTGGATATGAATTGAGCATTTTTGCAAGAGTGCCTAACGTAGTTTATAAGTACTATATTTAAGTATTATATATCATTTATGTGCTGTGTTTGACACTTGCTATATATTTTTAAATTATCAAGTAAAACTGGAGGGTATCTGGACATGTAAAATATATCAAATAATAAAATATGGGGGGAAATTAAGATTTAAGCTATTTTGAAAGGGCATAAGGTTAGAACTAACAGTGTGAAATAGTAAAATAGTGCTTTCTTGATTACAAAGAATATAACCATGTACACAACACACTTAGCTGTATTTCAAATATGAAATAAAATTTCATAATTGATAAAGTACAATATTAATATAAAAGAATAAGATGACACAAAAGGTGGTTTTATTTAACTTGAAAGAGCTTTAACAATAATTAGGATGTGAGTGTGATTGCCAAATATGTTGCTTTGGTTTAAGTTTTCAATTATAGTTAATATATTATCTGTGACTTTTAAGCAAATTATAATCAACAGTCTATATACATCTAATTTATTACTTTAGCCACCTTACATATTTTTGAAGGAAGAGTAGCCATCCTTTTTGAGGAAGGACATCGTTATTCCATCCTTGGCTTACAAAATAGCACTGCTGGGTTGAAATGCATTCTCTGTAATAATTTCCTTATTTTGTTTAAAAGTGCTCACTCATAAGGGAAAGGATTGTAGGTTATAGCCACAGAAGTGTAATTACATACTTTATGAGAAAAGTATAATTACATGTGGATATAGAAATGGGCATCATGCATTGAGGCTGAAATTAAAAAATAATATTGAAATGGCATGAAAATGCTGCCAATGACAATATTAGTTAATCCAGGCTGTTCCATGCTAAATAAAAAAAAAGTCAATTTTCATATATTTGCTTTTGGCGATAGTTTTAATCTGTTCGTTCAAAACTGTGATGAGATTTTGAAGAATTTTTCCAAAGAATTTTAGTAGGCATGATAATATTTTGGCATATTTTGAGATTAACACTCAGAGGGAATGCTTGAGTATTTCAGGAGCTCTGGTTAAAACTTAAAAGATTTTTTTTTCTCTGCTAATTTGTTTTTTAATTTTTCTTCTCTTTTTTAATTCAATTTTTTTCATAGAATATATTCTGATTATAGTTTCCTCTCCTCCTATTCTTCCCAAATTCTATCTCCCCACTCATATAATTCAATGCCTTCGTTCTCTCTTAGTTTTTAGGAAAGAAACAGAAAATCCATCATTACAAACTAAAACAAACACAGAGAAAAATCACAAGGAACACACATCTGAGAAGTGTTAGTAAGCCTGTAGAAGAAACTTTTTAAAATTGATTTTTGAATTTCAGTCCTAAATTATCTTCAAATTTTTTTTTCAAAAGACTAGTTTATTTTACATTTTAAAATAATGTATTTATTAAATTTGATAATATTAAACTCAAAGGCAATGTATTTAATCATACTGCCCCCTAAATATTCCCTCTTATTTCTTCTAGGTTCACCCCTTGCTCATTGACAACTTTGTGATGTTGATTATAATTTGTGTTGTCTGTATATTTATGGGTAATGGGGCCATCCGCTATAGTGTGGCCAACCTATCAAGAAAATACGTGCTTAAAGAAAGCTGACTACCCCTCACAAGTCATTACTTGTCAATACACCTCAACTGCAATGCTTACTACTTTGATGTAGTATAGATCTTCTGTAGGTAACCAGAGCTTCCGTGAGTACTTGAGCAGATCCTTTTTTTTTCTTTTTTTTTTTAAATATTAGTTACAGTTTATTAACTCTGTATCCCAGCTGTATCCTGCTCCCTCATTCCCTCCCAATCCCATCCTCCCTCCTTCATCTCCTTCCTGCTCCTTTCCAAGTCCACTGATAGCGGAGGACCTCCTCCCCTTTCATCTGACCCTGGTTTATCAGGTGTCTTCGGGACTGGCTGCAAAGTCCTCCTCTGTGACATAATAGGGCTGCTCCTCCCTCGGGGGTGAAGGGGGGGGTCAAAGAGCCCACCACTGAGTTCACATCAGAAATAGTCCCTGTTTCCCTTACTAGGATTTATATACTGAGCTACCATGGGCTACGTTCGAACAGAGGTTCTAGGTTATATCCATACACTGTCCTTGGTTGGAGAAATAGTCTCATAAAAGTTCCCGGTGCCCAGATATATTTGGTCCTTGTGGAGCTTCTGTCCTCTCCAGGTCGTATTAACTCCCCCTTCTTTCTTATGATTCCCTGCACTCTGCAGAAGGTTTTGTTATGATTCTTAGTCTTGGCCTGGTAAGGCTGCTCCTCCCCTCAGAGGGAGGTGATTAAAGAGCAGGCCAATCAGTTCATGTCAGAGACAGTCCCTGTTCCCATTACTATTGAACCCACTTGAACACTGAACTGCCCTGGGCTACATCTGTGCAGGGGTTCTAGGTTTTCTCCATGAATGGTCCTTGGTTGGAGTATCAGTCCCAGAAAAGAAGTGAAGAAGAACTAATTCCCCAACCCTGTATCTGACAGGGGTCTAGTATCTAGAATTTATAAAGAACTCAAGAACAGTAACAAATCAAGTAATCCAATTAAAAAAATGGGGTACAGAACTAAACAGGAAATTCTCAATAGAGGAATATCAAATGGAAATAGTTAACATTTTCAGTTTTCAGTCTAAGAATAAAGAACTAAGAAATCCAGAGAGCAATAAAAAGTAGCTGTTTGGAAAGGCTATGCAGACCTCCTATTTATTCATAACAAAATTGTCTTGCCCTGTGTGGGATTGGGAAAAGTGAAGATCCATGGATGGCAATGTTTTGGACCCCATTGTTTGACAGAAGCAGAAAAGCAATGTGTTTCAGTGAGCAGGAATATTTCTGTAAATTTCTATGATGGGTAAAAAGAAAATCACTCTGTGCCCTTACATATTTTGTATTTCAGAATATGACCAATGATAAGTAAGTGGACTAAATAAGAAAAAAATGTAGTCTTTGAAAGCTATACTTATTCATATTTTAAAATCCCAGTAGCTAAAATAGCATGTTAAGAAATCAATAGAAAAATAGGAAGTTATTGACCAAAAGAAAATATGTTATATTTGAAGCTATGGTTATTCAGAAAAAAAAAAACCAAAGAATTACTCATAGTTTACTTTGCATCAATGGTTTATTTGCTAAATACCATTTTACGTGGATTTTAATAATACTAAAATATTAAATAGTATTTTAATGGCAATGAGATTTATCAAATGTCTCAAAGAAGTTGAAGTACTAATTTTGAAATTTGATGTTTTTTATGTATAATTTCTTAATAAAATATCCCAGTCTCAAATGAAGAGAGTTAATACTTTGTAAATAGTTTTCTATGAAAATATTTTCTAATAAACTTAAAGTTGTTTTTATTTCACACAAAGACTCACATACTAAATCACTAAATTAAAACAAGCTCATTATAGAAACTCCATCATGTGTGGACTCTAAAACTAAGAGAATATGGTATTAAAACAGAGATTTAAGGAGTAGAGGATGAATTTTAACTCTGCAGGCTACTAATCAAGTACACTGAAATGTAACATTATTGTGTCCTTAAACAAGGAATTTAATACAAAATGTAGCATGCCCATCTGCTCAACTGTAAAATGTATAGGAGAGAATGCCTGCAGAGAAGCTACAGTTCGAAAACCCATGAAATGGTCATATCACTATTTACTAAAAGCTGATGGGCTTCCATGATAGCATTTGGATTTATTACCAATGTTATTCATATGACTAAGAAAAGACATATTGTCAGTGGTGAGGGTGGAATAGAGAATGATCCCACAGAAGATACAGAAAGGGACTAGAGGGCCAGTGTAACAAGCAGAACCAGGACCACTATGTCATGTAGAGTTCTTTAGAAGAATGAGTCACAGTATTCGTTGTACACACATATATCTGAATCTATTTCTATTCCTATGTCTATCTGTCTGTCTGTTTATAGACCTGTGGTTCAGCAGATTGGCTTAAATGAGCAGGAACTGAATAACCTTACAATGGCCATCTGCAATCCTGAGCACTAAGGAAACTACTTCATCTAAAAAAAAAAGCTAGAAACCTTAAAGTAATACAGAGCAATAAGTCAGTTCAGCCCTTACGTAAGGCCTAAAGACTGAAATTTGTGCCACTCTACTAGACCTGTTGATGCAAGCACAAGTATCCAATATCTGAAGCCCCAAATCCAGGAGCAGCAATAGCAACAAATAAAACATCTGCTGTGGGATAGCTGAGAACACTCAGGGGCAGGAGAATTAGTTCTTCTTCACTCCATATGCATTAAATTCCTACTATAGGGTACCACTTACTGCACTGATCTTTGGGAACCAAGTACTCCCTAACTCTTCGGTACCAGGCTAAGACTCATTAGAGTCTGACTCAAGGCTTACTTCTCATTCAGTGAGACACAAGAGTGCACTGATGAAACATCCCAGCCGTACTTTGATTCAGCTTATGCCTTAAGACAGCAGCTGACTCCTTCTACACTTATATAAATCCGAGTAGGTAGTGATAAGTAATTTTAAAAGAAATGAGAAGATATGATTTATCTTTACACAGTCTTGCATGTATTTTTGTGCAACTGCATGATTTGTATGCAGTAAAAACTGTCTGACATCTAAATGATATATGAGTCAAAGCACCCTATGACTACACATGAGCTACATTGAAAGTTAGACACATACTTATAACCCATAGTTTCAGGGAACTTGCCCTTAGATATATAAATATCAGTTCTCAGTGTTGGTATAATGTTCTTGTGGAATGTACACAGTTTACCCTTGTTCATTCAAATGATGATTTCTCTACCCCACTGTCTGGTTTCAATCCATACATTGCATTGTGATGTTTATTCTAAGCATCACCTGTCTCAATTTTCTGTAAACATGCTTCCATTTATTCTCTGTAATTTCAATTAAACAACCAGCCAATGTTGTGCAATGGACAGAATAGGGCAGGATATCCTGGTCTGGAGGAGAGGAGAAAGAAGCAATTTGGAGAAGTTAGGAGAGCAGAGATCGGCAGGAGAAGACTTGGAACTATGAGGAGAGATGAACATCCAGTTTTCTCTGATTCTTAACTCTGAATATAACGTGGCTAGTTGCCTCCTGCACCTGGTGCTGTGACCTCCTTGCCATCTAGAACTGTATCCTCAAACTGTGAGAAAAAACAGACCACTCTCTCTATAAGTTACTTCTTGTAAACTATTTAGTGACAGCAATGAGAAAAGATGGTCTATTGGTAGGGATATAAAGGAACATTGCAAAGGAGATAGAAACTACAGATAGGCTTCTAGATCTGGATAAATAATGGTGGCAGCAACATCATGAAAATTTAGAAAGCAGAAATAAAATGATTAGAAAACAAAGGAAAATGAACAGAATTTTCCTTTTTACGGATTCAAATTTGCATGTATACATATAGAGACATATGTATGTATATGTGTGTTAGAAACATTTTACTACCCTATACATGAATGGATTTGGCCCAGTTCTTTAAATGAATAATGTGATCATAACAGACCTGTCATGAACAGAATTTTATATTATGCAAGATTTTTCAAAGTTACTTCATTTTGTGGAAATGAATAACATAATTATTTTCTTTTTAACTTTTTCTTATTTATTTGTTTATTTATGATTACAATTTATTCCCTTTGTATCCAGGCTGTCCCCCCCCCCCATGTCTTCTCCGAGTCCTTCCCTCCTTCCCTCTTCTCCTGCTATGCCCCTCTGCTGGTCCTGTGATAGGAGACATCCTACTCCTCTCCCCTCTGACCCTAGCCTGTCAGATCTTATCAAGAGTGGCTGCATGGCTGCATCATACCAGGCCCCCTAAGGGGAGTTTATAAAAGAGCCAGACACTGAGTTCATGCCCTAGCCTCTCTCCCCTTACTAGGGAACTCACTTGGAGACTTAGCTTATAGCATACACCTGAGCAGGGGTTTATATTGATTTTGTTGTGGCAATACCTTATGATGTAAAGCATCTCGGAAAATCCATGAGACTAGAACTTTGGCTGTATCACATAGCCAAAATTAATAATAAGCCTTGGAGACAATTAATACTCAACACTGCTGCTGTC
This sequence comes from Rhombomys opimus, assembly GCA_010120015.1. NCBI lineage: Eukaryota > Metazoa > Chordata > Mammalia > Rodentia > Muridae > Rhombomys > Rhombomys opimus. The sequence goes on from REGO01000767.1 coordinate 392,913, forward strand.
CTACCTTATACTTACCCTGTGTGTTTAACCTGCCTTTAAAAGGAGTATGCAATAATCAACCTTACCTACCTTTGAACTCCATGTAATCAACTTTTAAAGCCTCAGCGAATGCATAAATGTAATCATAACTATTCAAGTCTTCAGGTTTACTATAAATTTTTAGTGAGTCCTGGATACTTTTAATGATTTTTCTGGACTTTATATGGAACAAAATCAGTTGAATGAGATATTAATTGTTTTCTAAATTCCTTCAAGAGTAAGGTTAGATGAAAAATATTTGATTGGAAAGGATACTAACACTTGAGCCAAATAGTCTGTGATCTTGACCACAATGCTAGTAAATTATCTGAGTTATTATTTTTAGCTAAACTGTCATAAAAGACTAAAATATTTTATACTACCATATTAAAAATACAGGATACAATATCTAAAGTATCAATTAAAAGTGATTATTTTATTGTGACATCAAGGAATATATTTACCCTTTAGATCTGAGTGAATTGTCCCAATCTAGCTCTCCTGCAGTGGGTGAATGCATTAAAGATAGCCGAAGAGTGATCATAATATGTGGGTGTCACAATTGGAAAGAAATCAAGGACTTCCTGTTGATATAGTTCAATAAAGCCAAAGTTTTCATTCTCCACTATTCACACTATCTCCTGTGTCTCAGTTTGGTGTTTGTCAGTAGTCTGTCTCTTGTGTAGTTGTTTATGTGACTGCCTGAAGTCACATTCTCTGTCCTCGTTTCTATATTCCCAACCATTGGCTTTTCTCTATATTTATTGGATACCACAGAAAGTACTGCAAGGGGAAGAAAAGAGAAATATATTCTACAATTATTTAACATACTTTTACAGGATATGAAACTTCATTCATTCCAGTTGACCTAGAATCACACAGAAAAGCAAAGCTGATAAGAAAAACCAATGCAACAGTTGGTTCATAGCATTTATTATGGATATTTGCTCATATCTACTTTGTACCTGCTTGTTGTTTTCAGAAAAATGAAACCATAACATATTATAACATACAACACACACACTAGTATAGACAAGGTGTGAAAGAGTTATAACTTAAGATTATGCTATGCATTTGCATATGTTGTAAATTGTAATCTCATTGGATATCAAAGTAAGCAAGTCAGGCTGCTGATAATATTGTTCTAAAGCGGGTCAAAATTAGGCAGAGTACCTGGGGAACATGATTCTTAAGATTTAATGGCCATAACATATATCATTAAATCCGCTGTGAAGTCCTTCAAACACTCCAGCCTCCTAGAATGTAAGTGATACTTTTTTCCGTTATGTATGTTGGCTCAGAAATTGTGAAAAATGCACTCTGTATTCTAAAGTAAAAAAAAAAAAAAAAGTATCCCAATTAAAAACTGTTGTAAAACTGATGATACCGTTGAAAACATGGTCCTCATTTTCTATGCTTTAAACTTTTTATTAACTCTCTTAGTGAAATGGAAGTAATCACCAGCTATGCCCTGGCCATAATTTACATACTGCAAAGCCTGGACAAAAGCCGCACTTGCAGGCGTGTTTCTCCATAATATTATACTTTCCCTTTAGGAAGCAGTGCGTGCTCACTTGTGAAGCTGATGTAAGCAGGTTCCATTTTGATCTCCATAAGGTTATGCCTTGAAAATTAATGGGACAGCTATATTTGAAATCAAAATCAATTTACTGTTTTCTACAGTGCAGAATGAATGAATTATCCAATATAAAGTGGGAGCCTATAACGACTGCAATCTCATCTCACTGTTCTGCTTTTTAATAAACTGTTCATGCTTTATTCTTGCCATTTATGACATCAAAGGGACTCTTCTGTAAAATTACAGCAATAAATTCCAACTCATGCTGGACAGTTTTTAGTTCTTCTTTTCTGTCTGTCATCTTGTTTTGCAAATAATCAAGACATGACAAAATTGATTAAAGATTTATCTTCTCTCTATGGAATACCATAACTGCTTTACTTAGCAAAAACTAGCTATAGAAAAGCAGAGCTAAGACTAGACAGAGCTTCTATTATTTCACACACATATAGGGGCAGGCAATATTATGGTAAAGCAAAACCGTGGCCTGAATATTACCACTGAATATATTTTTTGGTAGTTTTCGATATGGTAGATTTCATTATTACCTCCAGCATTTGAAAAAAAATGTGTCAAACAGTTATAAGTATGCGTTGCTTACTACCACCTGCTGTCACATGTTTTAGAAAGACATAAGACCAAAGAGATTAGTTATAGTTTCAATACACGGTGTATAATTCCAGATATAGCCGTAAATGCTGAAGGCAGATGCATCTCACAAACCGTCAGTACCTGGTGTTTGCTGCAAGACAAGAACATTGGTTTCTGTTTATAAACTATGCAAACTTTGTAAATTAGAAATAATATTGGCATTAGCTCATTTATCATTTGCAAAGTATCTTCTATAAAAAAATGGAGATTCTTTCAAAACTAGAGGTTTGTTTTTCTGGCTTAATTCCACTTTAACAGTCATATGTTAATGAAAGACTTAGGCACATTTTTCGGCCTGTGTTTCCAATAGCCCTGATATATTCACTGTGGATTGCTGACATTTCTAAAACAAGCATGGAGATGTAGCAATCTGCTCTGGACTCAGCTTCATTTCTGTGTTGTCTCTTTTATTTGCATTAGTTTATCAATATTTGCTTGGCAAACTTAGACTGAAATTAAAAAACCCTCATTCATCCCCCATGGTTGTGTGGTCACTCCCTCTGTCTGGATCTTGTCTTTTCCCTGGGTGTTCCTCACTTGTAGGTGTGCTGATCTCCTTTCCTTAGAAGTTTGTCTGCTGGCACACATGACTCTCTTCAAGAGTTACAAGACAGCAAGTACTGTAGCAGTGATAATGTATCCTGTTTTCAAACTTCAGCTTCAAAATATTTGATAAAGAATCTGACATCCTTATTGTTTTTCATTTAAATGTTTTAATTTAAAGGGAGCTCTTGATTCCCAATAGACTTCTCAATCTATCACCAAGGTAATACAGAACAAATAAATGCAACCTAACACACATACACATTCTCTCTCTCTCTCTCTCTCTCTCTCTCTCTCTCTCTCTCTCTCTCTCACACACGTGTGTGTGTCATTTTTCTCCAACTCTCTTTATATCAGCATTTAAATCTTTAAGTGTAAAATGCTCATTTTTTTTATTTCACTCCTATGTATCTTACAAGTTGTTCCATTGAAAATTTCCTACCTTTTCTTACAGTGTAAAGATGAACAATGTGGAGAGATTTAGTCAGAGTCCGTACACACAGTTCTTATGTAGTCTGTATGACAGGAACCAGGTTTTTTATTTTTAAAAATGCCATTCACTGCTATAGCAAGAGTGAAATCAGTAAGAGCTGAATGTATTATGACTTTGAGACAGAGAGAGAGTCCAACGTAATGTGGAAGCAGGATACTGATGATAATAACTGAAAAAAGAATCTATGATGTCGCCATTCATTTAATAAGGAGAATAGAATTATTGTTAAAAATGTTTCCTTGTCTTCTCACAATTTACCCACCTCTGTTACTTGTAATTGGTATTAAACACTTATGTGATCTTTCACAATAAATTCTTAATTTCTATATGCAAACTTTAGTATGATGAGGCCTTAAATTTCTCTCACAGTCACTTCACTATCCATTCCTTCCTAAAGAAGCCTTTTGCACAGGAATCTTCCTGCCTGTCCCCTGTGCATTAGTGTCTCCTGATAGACATCCTTTCTCACTATGAAATTTAAGATATTGCCCATTTTCCCATGACACCCCACATTTATATGTATTTTGAAGTTCAGTATAGGGTGACTTTTCTACTCATTGATAATTCCTACCATCTTTTAAAGGTGAACAGAGGTAATCTAATATAAAGTCTAATGTATGAGATCTAAATTGTTAACATAATATGTATAATTTAGTGATAGCACTGTCAGTCAGTACCATACAAAGTTATGCGAGAATATGTGTGACTTAGCCTTAACAAACTCTCATATATTTTTTCCTTTCTTCTTTTTTCTTCCTTATTCTGACAAGGTGTTATGGATTTCAGAATGATCTGGAACTTGCTGTCCATGTAAAGATGAACTCATGGTATATCCCTTCCCTGTCTCTACCTCCTGAGTTTGGAATTAGAAGAGAATGCCGTCATGATAGATTTTATGAATAGTGTTCAAGTGAAGGCAAGGATTCATTCACATTAGTCAAACACTATATTGAGTGATCTATTTGCTCCAGCCCAGCAAATAGTCTTAAACATAAAAAAGAGATTGTGTTCTGTAAGATTCTACATTAGTATTTCCTCCAATTGTGCCCATCAGCAAAGTCTGCCCACTAAGGCACTCCCATGTATTGTATTAGGTCCCTCAATAACTTCAAAGACTATTATTGAAATTGGTCATTTTGGACCTGAGTGACATTTGTGAATGAGTAATATTATATTAGGATCACACTGTTTCTTCAAAATACCATGTACTTTAAAATACTAAAATTTAAATATTTAAAATCTCTAAAATTAAGAATCTTAGAATAGGTAGTTCTTTTGAGGATTTAGTAGTAAGAAGTTCTGATAAAATGCTGATTGTGAACTGAGAAGCAATAAATCAGATTTATGTGTCTGTAAAACTCATTACAGAAATAGGATTATAGCGTTCCATTAAGAAGCAGCACCTGCTTTTGTTTAAGTTTGAGTTTGCAAGACAGTAAATTTAGTCTTTTGAGAGACTAATCTAGTATCGTGCATTTGTATAAAATATAAAATACGTGAAAGGTAATTATGAAAAGTGTTGACTCTGAATTATTCTTTTCTGTATAAAGCTTTGTTGTAGTTTTAAATAAGTGTTTCTTCAGTATAGCACTTATCAAAAACGCTGGGTTTCATGAGGAGTTTTACTTTTAAAAATAAATTTTACATCTATTATCTATTTCACTTTATTTTGAAAAACCCTTTAAAAGTTCAAAGACGGAGATGCTTTTCTGAAAAGCATCAATTGGCAAGATTATATAGTGCATTAAAGATACAGAGGAAAATGAATAAAATGGTAACTGTTATTGTAGTGAATCAGCTGGCCCTGCCCTCAGGGACCTGGAAATAGCTTATGCCATAACCTATGGTAGGTGTGACTGGTGTGTGCAGCCCAATACAAGGACCAACCCTGCTCTCTTTGTTCCTGGTGGTCTCTCTCTTGCCCTGTCTCTCCTTTTCTTGCTCCTACTCTTCTCTGCCTTCATGGCTTTTCTTCTGTCTGTCTGCCTGTCTGCATGCCAACTTGTCTTCCTCTACCAATCTCCGGGCCCACACTCCTCTTCTTTCTTGTTGCATGGCATTATTTCTCAGGGGCACACTTTGGTATGGGCCCGCAATGGTGCCCTCTTGCTGCATTATATTTCATAACATTAACCCGATTTAAAATCTATTGTTTTCATTGAATAGGAGTAAGCATTTCTAACAAAATATACAAGAGCAGGTTAGAACTTAGGTTGTCTTCTTTCAAACGCAGCCATTGTCAGTGATATGTGTTGATAGATGGAATTGATAGGAGGTGCCAATCCAGACGGGTTGTCCTTTGAAATGGAACTAGGGGCTCATCAAAGAGAACTAGGAGAAAGATTTTTCTATTCCCTGCTCATCCAATGTTTGCCATATAAGAACTCAATTAACACTGAATATGCTCTTTGGGATAGGCAGACTGAAGTCTAACCATAAACCAGCCATCCTCTTGGAGTTGGAGTCTAATGTCAGCAATGATTCAACTGTTGCAACAACAGGGTAAATGACCTCATGAACAGAATGAGAGAACTTGCTAAAACATGAAAGCAATCAGGAAAGAGGCAAAGTTTTCCTGGATCCTGTTTTATGTGAGCTGTTACTGGAAGACACCAACCCATATTTGTGCTGGCTCTTCCTAATGAGCTTAACCTAATCAAGGAAATCTCTCACATGTGCATGCAGAGGCTTGTTTCTTAGTTGATTCCACATCCAGTGAACACAGACTAACCATCACAAAGACAATTATGCATAACTTGCATAGACTTAAAAATTAAAATTAGTGTGTTACTCATATGGCCTGAAGTGCATTTATCACTCAAATACTTATCCATAATTAATTTTCATGAAAAGATACAGCTTATACGTTCTACTGTTACAAGTCAACTTTGCAAAGGTGACAACTTTTCTGCACAAGCTGGCTTCTTTCATTCACAATTTCTCTAGAACATAGCCTTCGATCAAAAGCACAGTAAATAAGAGTTTGTTATTATGGCTTTGCTAGTGTATATTTTATATTTAATATTCAAACTCAAATAAACTTTTGCATAATTTTCTGAAATCTAATTGCCTTTAAAATATCCTATCTAAACCTAAGGATGCAAGAGATTATATAATAACATAGATGTTTTTTGTAAATTCTATTAGCACTTTATTTGGATTGTTCTGAACCGAAGATGATAAGAAAAGCAATACATATGCATCATCACAAAAGACAGAAAGAAAAACAATCCCTCCTTATCTTTATATAAATAATAGCTGAGCCATTGTAGCCCAGTCTTGCTGATAACAGGAGAGGTCATTTGAGACGTATTTTCTGACAGAATGAGGACGTTCATTCTATCCATGATTAGGTGAATAATATCCCATGACATTTTCTCCACTGATGCGACTTAGCAGTGACAGCCCTATTTGCTCTTCACCCTGACTTTCCCTTTCTACCCTCAGTATACCTTTCTCTTTCTAGGAGAACACTTCAAATCATAGGGATCTTTGTGTTTCTACAAATAAACTGTGTTTATTTTCTAACTTACAGGGCAAAACACGGTCCGTTCTTAGTCGCATTATTAATATCATTTTATTTTTACTGTCACAACCGTTTATATCTAAAACGATATCTAAAATGCAACCTTGCATCCTGGAGAGACGGCTCAGTTTACAGAGGGCTTGCCTTGCAACCATGAGGACAGGTGCTTAGATTAGCTCCTAAAAGCCAGGAAGGGCAATGTGTACCTGTAGCCTTGACGTGGTATTGAGGGAATAAGGGGGCAGGAGGATCCCCAGACCTCATTGACCAGCCAGATTAGCTAAAATGACAAACAAAGGTTCAGTGTGAAACGCTCACTCAAAGAAAAAAAAACACATAAATGAGGAAATTTAACCTCTGTCTTCCACATAAAATCACACAGAAGTCGTGCACACCAATATGTTTATGTTCATACTACTCAGATATACATCCATATCACTCACAGACACACTCACAGACACACACACACAGACATTTGTGCCACTATTGACCCAAGTAGGCAAATCACTACTGCAGATCAAAGGGTTTGTAACTAGGTCAGTTGTAAACCTTCCCCTCTAGAAGCACGTAGATTACCACAAACACTATTCAGTAAGTGTAAAGGTTCTTGTTGGACATAGTTTTCACTACTCCATAACACCCAATAGCCTTGGCAATCCCCTGAATTCTTTGAATTATTTTGTTTGGGCCCTTTGGTCAGTGACTCAACCAGATTTAGCCTATTCCCTGTATTGAAGGTTTCAGTAGTGGGAGGAAGAAGTTTAGTTGTTGCTCTTTCTCCCCTGATACTTGCTGATTCCATTTAGATTTCTTCTTGAAGTTTTTTATTCATTTCCACTTTTTAAAAATTTATTTATACTTTATAAATTCAGTTTATTCACTTTGTATCCCCGCTGTAGCCCGCTTCCTCAGCCCCTCCCAATCCTGCCTTCCCTCCCTCATCTCCTTCCACATCCCTCCTCAATTCCACTGATAGGGGAGACCCTCCTCTCCTTCCATCAGGTATCATCAGAACTGGCTGCATTGTCTTTCTCTGTGGCCTGGTAAGGATGCTCTCGCCTCAGTGGGAGGTGATCAAAGAGCTAGCCACTGAGTTCATGTCAGAGACAGTTCCTGTTCCTATTACTAGGGAACCCACTTGGACACTGAGCTGCCACAGGTTACATATGTGCAATGATTCTAGGGGTTCTGTGTTATCTCCATGCATGGTCCTTGGTTGGAGTATCAGTTTCAGAAAAGACCCCAGGGCCCATATTTTTTTGATCTGTTGCTCTCCTTGTGGAGCTCCAGTCCCCTCCAGATCTTCCTATCTCCCCCTTCTTTCTTAAGATTCCCTGTGCTCTACCTAAGGTTTGCCTATGAATCTCAGTAACTCCTTAGATACCTTGCTGGGTAGAGTCTTTCAATAGCTTTCTATGATAGGCTTCTGTCCTGTTCCATGTTTTCTCCCTCTTCAGATGTCCATTCCCTTTGTCTTTCTGAATGAGGATTGATCATCTTACCCAGGGTGGTCATTCTTTAAATGAACAGGTTTTAGTATGTTTATCCTATATTATATGTTTAATATCCATTTATAAGTGAGTATGTACCATGTGTATCTTTCTGCTTCTGGGTTACCTAACTCAGGATGATCTTGACAATAGTCACTAATAACTTAAAGTACCTTGGTTGACCCTAACCAAGCATGTGAAAGACCTCTTTGAAAAAACTCAAGTAGCTGAAGAAAGAAATTTAAGAAGATATTAGAAGATGGAAAGATGGAACAGTAGGATTAACATAATGAAAATGCCCATGCTGCCAAAAGCAATCTACAGATTCAATGCAATTCCCATCAAAATACCAACACAATTCTTTACAGAACTTGAAAGAAAAATTCTCAATTTCATATGGAAAATCAAAAAACCCAGAATTGCTAAAACAATCCTGTGCAACAACAGATCATCTGGAGATATAGCCATCTCTGGTCTCAAGCTGTACTACAGAGCAATAGTAATAAAAACTTTGTGGTACTGGCATCAAAACAGAATGATGGATCGATGGAATTAAACAGAAGACTTGGAAACAAACCCACACACCTACAGATATTTGATTTTTGACAAAGAAGTCAAAACCATTCAATGGAAAAAAGACAGCATCTTCAACAAAATTGGTGCTGGTCTATCAAACTGGATGTCTACCTGTAGAAAAATGCAAGTAGATCCATATTTATCACCCTGTACAAAACAAGATTTCTTTCATATATTTAGATGTTTTAAGAAGTTTGTAGAGTAGGAGGTTTCCACAGAACCTCTCAAATAACCTTTAGCTAAATGTCCTATCTGTGTGTGCCCCCTCACCACTTTCCTCAACATTCCTCCATCTTCATTTCTTTCTTTACAGGCTTTTCCTGTTTCTTCATAACTATCTCCTTCCTTGGGAGATCCTACTCTCACCCATTGTCCCTTATTTTATACTTAACCTCAGAGTTTATTCTGATTACAGCATGGTCATTAAATGTCTGCTCAAAAAGACAAAAAGTATAGGATTTCATTGTATTTACATAATTTAATGTACCTTAAAATCTTGAATTTGGGTTATTGCTTTTGATAAAATCTATGATATCAGTACGAAGTATACATTTTGGCAATTGCATTTGTATCATTTACAGTTAACTGTATGAAGAGAAAATGTGAATTTATACACATAGTACAAAAGTAAATGTCCTATCCTTACACGTTAAAACAACAACAACAATCTAAAATAATTCTAGTCTTCCTAATGTTGTCATGGATAGAAGGATAAATCAAACTTGTATTTGTAGCTAAAAGAAAAAAAAGAACTCTTAGAATACCTGCAAATCAAGAATAAGGAAAGCATGGGAAAATTGTACAAGTTATATACAATGTATATGTAGCATGCATGTAGATATTTAGACTCAGGAACTTAAGTTTTCCTACAAAACAAACCTCTAAAAACTAGCAAATCCTTGGGTCAGAGATTTTAAAAAAATTTAAAATACTAAAATTAAACTATGAACATTTACCTAGAAATCTGTAGAATGTTGTTTAAAATAACTTTCTTTCTAATCACATTTAAAACTGTATGCTAAAAACAATATGGAGAACAGAGATCACAAAACAGAAATTAGGAAGTGGCTTGTGTTTATTTATGACAGCATACCCAAAAGAACTTGGGTATAGAACTACAGGCATGCTTAGACTTACAAACAAATAACAAAATTAAAAACACTGTTTTCAAAAGCTTTCTCTTGTAAGTCAGGCTTGAATTTGACCCTGAAATGCCATGAAAATTTATGTCTAAGAATAGTTAATGGTAACTCTCCCTCCTACCTAAGACCTAAGGCTGTGGGCTTCTAAATAGAGAGTGAAATTTTAAGCCTTTCTTGCTTAGAGAAAGATCCACAAGTTCCACCTTAAAAATAGAAAAGGAGACCTGACAAGATTCCTTTTCCTGTAAAGGTATATGTTTCCAAGCCGGATCTGAGTTTGAATCTGGGGAGCCAAATAAGGAAGAACATAAATGAGTATCTCAAATTATCTTCTGACCTCAACAGAAGTCTCATGTTAACATCACACCTTAAAATTATCAATCAATTGAGGGGCATCTGGGTTGTTTCCAGCTTCTGGCTATTACAAATAAAGCTGCTACAAACATGGCTGAGCAAATGTCCTTATTGTGTACTTGAGCCTCTTTTGGATATATGCCTAGGAGGGGTATGGCTGGATCTTGAGGAAGTGTTATTCCTAGTTGTCTGAGAATGTGCCAGATTGATTTCCAGAGTGGTTGTACAAGTTTACATTCCCACCAGAATTGGAGGAGGGTTCCCCTTTCTCCACAACCTCTCCAGCATGTGTTGTCACTTGAGTTTTGGATCTTGGACATTCTGATGGGAAACCTACTAAAATCTGTACATCTAAAGAAACTAATCAAGAGGGAGTACTCTGACTAAAATGTGCAATCCCCATCCCGAAAGGCAAGGAGGATGGACATCAGAAGAAGAAAACAGGAAACAAGTTAGGAACCTGTTGGGCAGAGTGCATGGTATCTTAAGAAAGAAGTGGGAAATAGTAAGATCTGGAGAGGACAGGAACTCTACAAGGAGAGCAACAGAAGCAGAAAATTTGAACACAGGGGTCTTTCCAGACACTCATACTCCAACCAAGTACCATGCATGGAGATAACCTAGAACCCCTGCACAGATGTAGCCCATGGCAGTTCAGTGTCCAAGTGGGTTCCATAGTAATGGGAAGAGGGACTGCCTCTGACATAATCTGATTGGCCTGCTCTTTGATCACCTCCTCCTGAGGGGGGAGCAGCCTTACCAGGCCACAGAAGATGACAATGCAGCCACTCCTGATGAGATCTGATAGACGAAGATCAGAAGGAAGGAGAGGGGGACCTCCTCTATCAGTGGATTTGGGGAGGGGCTTTCGTGAAGAAGGGGGAGGGAAGGTGGGATTAGAAGGGGAGAAGGGAAGGGTTTATGGGGGATACAAAGTGAATAAAGTGTAATTAATAAATGTTAAAAAAATTATCAATCAATATGATTTTAAAAATCAAGAAAACAATGGTTTATATTTCCTGATATTAATGGAAGACAGGTCACAATAATAACAAAAACAGTGTTGAGGGCCAGTCTCTTGATTTGATTATAGTTCATATGAGCCAAAACATCTAAGTTAATAGCCATGAAAGAGAAAGGAAACAAACAAAATAGAGAAATAAGTGTAATAAATATTGCTTTGCTGAAAGATTTTTGAAGTAAATCGTTGAAGTGGTTGGTCTGGTGCCTCAATAATTGAAATGTTTCCTTAATGAAGTGTGAGAAATTGAGTGTTTTTCCTCAGAACCCACTTTAAATGCATGGTGATATAGCCTTCTTCTAAAATCCCAGTGGTGGAAACAGAGGCAGGAAGATAATTCAAGCCTCACTAGCTGGCCTGAGGAGCCATTGGTTGGGCTGACAGTTTAGTAAGCAGTAGTCTCACAACAACAACAACATCAATAATAATAATAATAATAATTTTGAAAATCAATTTAAAAGAAAGTAACATTGACCTCTGATCATAACGTATGTGTATAACTGTACACAAAGGAAGAGATTCACAGACTTAGACACATACAAAAAAATGGTGAAACTAAGATGCTTTCTGCTATTTAGAGAAAAGGAAAATTTGGAAGAATGACCAGACAGATGGACATATTCCATGAGCTGTCACTAAAGGATAAAGCAAGCATTGTCAGGGGCTGATGATGATGAACCTCAGAAAAATGGGGGTGTTTATTTGTTGTTCTTATTGTTCTTCATTACATTCCCAGTGACCACTCTCTTGTGATTAAAGCTGTTTCCTCACATAGCTCAAAAATCGTGCTTCTAAAATCATCTGTGGGTGGTCCTATATTTGGCAAAGAAACAGTCATATAATTCCATTCTTCAAACTATAGTTTTCTGTATGAATTCAGCTTGAAATAATGACGACATTCATTTAGGGGGGGTGAAATGGCACATTTTAACACTCCCAACATGTTTTATTGATATTTTCACACATTTCTTATTTTTGTTTTTATTTATTTCATTCAGTGTTTTATGTAGGAGTATCACATTTTTGTCTCAAGCTTTTGAGAATGGCACATATTTTTTAATGCATAATTTTGTTTTATTTAATTCCTTCTAGATATTTTCAATCTTATTTTTATTAATGATTCTGTGATGTATACTTGAATATGCTTCATGCACATTTTAGCAACTTGTGAATGGCACTATGTTTAGAATACTTTTTGAATCTAGGAGACCACAATGATGATGCTATTTATCTGAATAACAAATTGATATTTAATATTTAAGTTTCAAAGAGATTTATATTAAAGTCTTAGATCAAGTATTGAATTAAACTCTTTTCATTATGTCATTTTCTGTAACAATTTTATGATTATTGTCTTTTGATTAATTCAACCTTGTCAATTATATGTAACACTTTTTTATAAAATTTTTATTTTTTATATTAGTTTCAGTTTATTTACTTTGTATCCTAGCTGTAACCCCCTCCCTAAATCCCTCCCAATCCCACCCTCCCTGCGTCATCTCCTCCCTGCCCCTCCCTAAGGCCACTGATAGAGGAGGTCCTCCTCCCCTTCCATCTGACCCTACCTTATCAGGTCTCATCAGTACTGGTGGCAATGTCCTCCTCTGTGGCCTAGCAAGGCTGCTCCTCCCTCGGGGTTGGGGGTAAGTTATATGTAACACTTTTAAACTGCTTGAAAATAGGAAACTTATTTTCTTAGTAAATAATTTGATATTAACATAACCACTCCTATAGTTAGAGTTGTTATAATATATCACTTTAATCTATAAGTGGATATTAGACATATAATATAGGATAATCATACTAAAATCTGTACACCTAAAGAAGCTAAGAAGAAGGAGGACCTTAGATAAGATGTGCAATCCTCATTCAGAAAGGCAAATGGATAGACATCCGAAGAGGGAGAAAACAGGGAACAGGACAAGAGCCTACCACAGAGGAACTCTGAAAGACTCTAGCCAGGAAGGTATTGAAGCAGATGCTGAGACTCATAGCCAAACTTTGGGCAGAGTGCAGGGAATCTTAGGAAAGAAGGGGGAGATAGGAAGACCTAGAGAGGACAGGAGCTCCACAAGGAGAGCAACAGAATTAAAAATTGTAGGCCCAGGGCTCTTTTCTGAGACTGATACTCCAACCAAGGACCATTCATGGAGATAACCCAGAACCCCTGCACAGATCTAGCCCATGGCAGCTCAGTCTCCAAGTGGGTTCTCCAAGGGGAAGAGGAACTGTCTCTGACATGAACTCAGTGGCAGGCTCTTTGATTACCTCCCCCTGAGAGGTGGGTAACCTTACCAGGCCACAGAGGATGATGACAATGCAGCCAGTCCTGATGAGACCTGATAGGCTAGGGTCATATGGGAAGGGTGGGGAGGATTTCTCCTATCAGTGGACTGGAGGAGGAGCATGGGATGAGAAGGAGGGAGGGTGGAATTGGGAAGGGACAAGGCAGGGGGCTACAGCTGGGATACAAAGTGACTAAATTGTAATTAAAAAAATTAAAAATTTTATCAGAAATAAATAAGTAGATAAATACATAAATAAACAACTTGAGATCACAGATAGAGATACTTCCAGAAGTTCTTTCAATGTACAGGATGATTTTAACTCTTCTGGGGTTTTTTGTTTTTCCATATATCTTAAGAATTGTTCTTTCAAGTTCTGTAAAGAATTGTGTTGATTTTTTTCAATTTTTTTAATTTAATTTTTTTTCTTCACAATTTATTTATTATATACCCCGATGGAAGCCCCTCCTTCAACTACCCCCATCTCACCCCCTCCTTCTTTCCCCCATCCCTTCCCCTAGTCCTCTAAAATGGGGAGTTTCCACTCTTGCCATCTGCCCATAACTTGTTATTTCTTATCAGGACTGCCTGGAATAAATGTGTTGATTGCTTTTGGCAGGATGGCCTTTTTCACTATGTTAATCCTACAGATCCATGAGCATGGGAGATCTTTCCATCTTCTTACTTCTTCAGTTTCTTTCTTCTGACATTTCAAGTTTTTGTTATACAGATCTTTCACTTGTTTGGTTTCATTTGCATTTCCAAGGTACTTTATTGAACTTGTGGCTATTGTGGAGGGTGTTGTTTCCCTAAATTCTTTCTCAGCCTATTTTCTTTTGTATACAGGAGGGTTACTGATTTTTTTTTTGAGTTAATTTTGTATCCAGAAACTTTGTTGAATGTGTCTATCAGCTGTAGCAGTTCTCTGCTAGACATTTTGGGGTCACTCATCTATACTATCATATCATCTGCAAATAGTGATACTCTGACATTTTCCTTTCTTGTGTCTTATTGCTCTAGCTAGGATGTCCAGTACTATATTTAAGAGATATGAAGAGAATGGGTAGCCTTCCCTTGTCCCTGATTTAAATCAAGTCCACTGAAATCAGACACTTAAAATTATTGAGATTTTCATACAAATACATTAAAGTCTACATTTTATGTAGATTTTTTTCATTACCTTTGCTGCTTTTGTTAGTTTTTCCTTTAAAAGTGACACTCACTTATTTTCTCATTTTTATTTCAAAATGTAGTTACCCTACTAAATTTGTCTAGTGCATATAAATTATTCCTTGTTTGTTGAGTTCATTTATATTGATATGTAAATCTTAACAAGTTATTTTAACTATTCCTACTAAATCTTACATATTTAATTAATCTAGAGTAATAGAAATTTCCAGAAGCAGAAGCCTCCAAGGTGCAGGTTTGCAGGAGATTAGATTATACAAAGTCCAGAAACTTCCTGGCCTAGGCCTAGAGATAGTTAGAAATGCTCTGGACTCAGCCCAAGCTATGTATTTGTTAAGCGCGGATACAGTTTTAATCTTATTCCCTCTTCTGAGGAAATAAAAACAACATTTATAGTTTTACTTTAAATAACTTTCTTTTCTAGGTGTTTGAATATAGCCACCACTCTTCATCAGTTTATCTGATGACCATGTGTGGTGGCTTTAATAAGAATGACCCCCAATGGCTCATATACTTTAATGCTTAGTCACCAAGTATTGGAACTGTTTTATATGAATAGAAGGATTTGGAGGTGTCCTTTTGGTGGATGAAGTGTGTCACTGGGGATGGGCTTTGAGGTTTCAAAGGCCCAAGCCATCTCAGGCTTGCCCTTTGTGCTTATGGATCAAAAAATGTATTCGACTACTTCTCCAGCACCTATGCTCTCCACCGTTACAACAGACTAAGCCTCAAAAACTGTCAGCAAGCCCTCAATCAAATGTTTTCTTTCCAGGAGTTGTCATGGGCGTGGTGCTTCTTCACAGAGAGTCCCCACGCCCCTTTTTTGTAGTGCTGAGATTTGAGCCTCAGGATTCAGGTTGCTCCTTCTCACTCTGCAACAGTGTTCTATTCACATGCCAAGTAACTTGGTTTTAACAGTGTGTGCTTTGGAACTTTACAGAAGGATTGCCAACTGGGAATAAAGAAAGCTAGTGTTCCAAGAGCCTTCAGAATTTGGTAACATTTGCATCTTACGGACTTCACCTCTTTGGGGTAATGGAATCTATGATTTATTTGGATGCTATTAGAGAGAAACAAATTGCTGAGGCATTCCCAGAACGTTTGTAATTCTATCCATAGGCAGAACCAGAGCTTCTCTTTCATTTAGGAATAGCATCCTATAGCTGCTCTTGTCTGTTAAAGTTACAGTGAATATTACAGAGAACCAGCTGTTCCCCTCATAAACCAAATCCAAACTGCTCCAAGTGTATCATGACTTGGCTTAAACCTACACACTAGTGTGAGGTTTTGAATGATATGGAAGAGTTCTCTGAAAGGAAAATTATATTTACAGTTACAAAAGCCACTTTTAGTAATTCAAGAGTGAATACATTATTGAGCATTTAATTTGCTAAGTTTGCATTTGAGCAGTGGCAGGACACAATGAGTCATTTCTCTGTTCATGCGATGTGACAGCTTGAAAATTGTGAAGCATTATCTGCCTCAGCTGTTACATGTCCGATACACTAAGCATAAAATTGACAGATAAAAGTGAATGGAAGCTGTCTCGGCAGGTGACCTTTCAACTTTTAGTTTAAATCAGACTTTTAAAATCTAAGTTTTACTATGATGTACTGATACACACTCAAATCTCCTGAAAGAAGAGACCAATTGAAAATACAATTGTATTTTCTTGTGAGGAATTTATACTAAAACATTAAAGTGTGATCCAAAAATAATTACACATATTTAAATACAATTGGTAGTTACAATTTACACTATTTAAATTCATTCTAAAGGTATCATAACAGTTAAACACATAAAGGTACACTTGAAATTAAACACATAATGAGGACATAGAAGTTCAAATGTCGACCTGGTAAACAACAAGGGTTGCTTGTGTTAAGAAAGGATCACAGTTAGTTTTTGTCTTCTCACTTATTCTAGTTAGTTAATGTGGTTTTCATAACATTGCTGGAAAAAAAATGTAAAGATATTTTGCATTATTTTTTTCTTTTACAAGCATTTTATTTAAGTTCATGGTCAATGTAGTTTAGTTTGCTGAAAAAAAAGCAGATGATGAATATAAATATGTACAACAGGTTAATTTGTGATTAAACATGATTTAAATATGTTTGAAAAAATAATTCCTAGAGAACATGGACAAAAAAAAAAAAGAAAAGAGAAAATTCTGTCTTAAAGGCACTGTAATTTTATGATAGTTTTTAACAATAAATTCAAGAAAAATAAAATTATTTTTTCTTTTCTTATTTTACTTTTATACTTATTTTCTTACTGTGTGTTTTTGGAAGAGACTTTTTTTTTCCTGAGAGAGGGCTTCTCTGTGTAGCCTTGGCCTTGACTGCTTTGGACTAGGCTGTCCTCGAAGTCACAGAGATTTGCCTGCCTCTGCCTCCCTGAGTGCTATTATTAAAAACATGTGCCACCATACCCAGCTGAAAATAGACTTTCTTACAAATATATATATTATATAATAACATTATATATTATATATTAATGTATTATATATTATATAATATTATATATTATATAATTATATATTATTATTTATTATATATTAATACTATATTAATATATTATATATTATTATATATTGTACATTTGTATATATTAAGAATAGATGGTATATTAATATATTAATAATATATATTCCCACCAAGTTTTGCTCTTTACCTCTCCTCAAATCCTCTCCAGGTCCACACTCTATGCCTTCTTTCTTTATCTTTAAAAAAACAATCAGGCAAACAACAAAACCAACAAAGAGAGAAATAGAAAGAAAAATAGGAAAAGGAAAAGAATTATGTACACATGCAAAGACACACACCCACATAGAAAATCCATAGCACAAGCAAGAACTCAAGAAACAATAATATATACAAAAGACAAGTAAGGTAACAAAAAGATGTCCAGACAAAGCTTTATTAGATTAGAAAAACAAAAGCAAACCCCTACAAATACCATTGCGTTTATTTTGAACTGGCCTTTTTGGGGTCTGGCCTTATGTGAAGCTTCTATACCCGGTGAATGATTTCTTTGTAGGAAACTATTGTTTTGCTTTGTGAGCAGTTTTCATCTGAAGATAGCTTATATTGCCAATTTGACACATATATTCCTTTACTGCCTTGTTAGAGAAATTGAAACTATTTTAATCACATTGGAAAAGCATTTCAGAAGTCTGATTTTAGATATCTTATGATAGAAACCCAAGGAAAATTATTATTATAATCATATAGTTTTACTCAAATGAACAAGTATCATACATGAATTTTTGAGGAAAGTAATTTCATCTTCAAAATATTGATTATTTTTTCTTCAATTGTTTGTTTGTTTTTTTTGTTTTTTTTTTGAGACAGGTTTTCTTGTGTACCTTTGGCTATCATGGACTTGCCTTGTAGACAGGCTGGCCTTGAGCTCACAGGGAGCCCCCTGCCTTCCTGAGTGCTGAGATCACAGGCATGCACCACCATACCTGGGTTACAAATCCCATTTTATATCATAAAGAAAATCCAACAATTAGTCTTTTGAGAAACCTTTTTTGAACTTTAATAGATGTTTTTCCTTGTAGTTCAGAGTTTTACCCTATTTCCAGGATTATCTACAATTGTAAGGATGATATTAAGATTGGAGTTGTACTCGAATAAACAAACAATTATGATAAAGATACAAACGTTGATTTCTTTTTTACTTATCAACTGAGTACATGTAATTTTAAATTAAATACACAACTCACATGAGCACTCTAAGGTACACACTTATATAAATTTCAAAAACATAGAATTTCATAAGAATTGCTTTTAAATTCTGATGAATGAAACTCAAAAATAAAAAATAAAATAAACAAGCTGAGAAGTTGCCTTACTTTTGTCTGTCCAATGTTTAAGAATATCTACAATAATTAACTGCATGGTTTTTAATGTTTTCTTTCTCATCTCTGGGAATATTCTTTGAAATAAGTTTTTAATATATCTCTCATGAAATATGTTTTCTTTCATGGGTGTTTAAAACTGAAACTTATTATGTTATTTCAGTGGTTTTAATATCATAGCAGTTACTTTGCTACTGTTGTGACAGAACAGTCTACCACTAAGACAAGAGCTTTGTTTAAATGATGTCAGCTAGAGAGTGAGAAAAGCATTGAAACCAAGAAGTTGACTGAGCACATTTCATCACTACACAGAAAGTACAGAGAGCACAGGATATAGGCTCAGGCTATAAAACATCAAAGCCCATTGCCAGGGACATGATTCCTCCACTAAGGCTTCCTCTCCTAAAAGTTTCATAATTCTATCAAACAGCAAGCATGGAGGAGACCATAGGTCAGACACAAGAGCCTATGGAGGTCATTTTACATTGAAACCAGGACAGTGCGGACTCATTGCTTCTTCTATTAGTTTATATGTTGAATGCATGGTCCTCATTTTGATAGGATTAAAAGGTGAAGGAACTGGAGAGGACAGGAACTCCACAAGGAGAACAACAGAACAAGAAAATTTGAACACAGGGAACTTCCCAGAGACTCATACTCCAACCAAAGACTATTCATGGAGACAACCTAGAACCCTGAAAATAAGAAGAAAAACTTCTTATGAGAACTGATAGACTAAGATCAGAAAGAAG
>REGO01000767.1:412405-443254 GCA_010120015.1 Rhombomys opimus
ACTAAGATCAGAAAGAAGGAGAGGAGGATGTCCCCTATCAGTGGACTTGGGGAGGGGCATGCATGCAGAAAGGGCTGGGGGGAGGGTGGGACTGGGAGGGGAGGAGGGAGGGGCTTATGGGGGGGATACAAAATGAATAAAGTGTAATTAATAAACAATAAAATAAAAAAATGAAAAAAAAAGGTGAAGGAAACTAAAGATGAAGGTCATCGTGGGAAATAATTATTTGGCTGAGAAACATTGGTCTCTTGAAGTAGATTCCTGAGGGACTAAAGCGCTAGGAAAAGGTAAAATTGGTCTCTTCATGTTCACAGGCTTTCAGTATTATCATGTGATTTCTTCTGGATGCCTTCCAGCTGATGTTACACTGGGTTTACACTGTGAGACTGAGAGACTGCTGAAAGTTGTACTGATAACATCTGAATCTTAGAGGCCTTATTCACAAATAAAAAATGTGATGTTCAGCTTTACTTACTTTAACATTTCCCACATGCAATATTTTTGTAGCTATCTGAGCACAAAACCATTTGCTTTCCTCAGCATTTCTCAATGGCTTGTTGTACTTATCCACATTGAGATTTTTGTATGAAAGGAATTCAAACAGATGGAAGGGATCATGTCACCAAGTTCCTATTAAAAGATGGATGTATTTTAAATATTTTAAAGCAATAGTTGTCAAAAATACATTTATCTGATATATATATATATATATGTGTGTGTGTGTGTGTGTATCACACAGTGGTTTGCACCTGTAATCCTATCTCTAGAAAGGCTGAGTCAGAACTGGCTTCAGCATTACAGAAAGTTTGAAGCTAGCCCTGGCTGTATATGAGACTTTTTAAAATGTAAATAATAATAATTATGATTTATACTGTCATATAATTGAAACTAATATCACAGGGTTCTTGCTAGGACCTACATTACAAATACAAAAGAAAATATGGGACATTGAGTTCTCATGCATATGGTGTCTGTAGGCATATCATGTTCTACAATCATTGCATTCAAGTACACATTAAAAATCATTAAATCTTAATCCCTACCTTTAAGAAATGCCTTGGTTAGAATATATAGTATGGTAGACAGAGAAAATTTACATTCGGAATATTATTTGATTATGAGCTGCTGTAACATAGGATATTTGCATAAGAGATTTTAAAATATATGTTTGTGATTCTAGAAGAAACCAAAACTGTATAAACTACCATAAAAAAGGGGTAAAAAGAATAAGTTACAAGAAGTTTTTATACTGAAATTTAAAAAAATCTTCTTTTAAACTGATTTTGTAGCTAAAAGTTTTTATTCGTTTGGGAATCTGAAATAGAAAAATGACTGAAAGGGTTCTATTAGGTATTTTAATTTGGCTCCATGTTTCGCTATTCGCTCATATCTAAGCTGAGTTTATTTGAAGGTAGAACAAGCATATGATGGCTATGAAGAGATTTGGAGTATCTAGAAGTTAGGAGAAAGTAACAACAAAAAAAAAGGTGTCGTGTTGTTGTATAACAGTTTCTTCCAATACTGAAACATCCTACCATACAGGAAATCTCTTTAAACAAGAAATCAAACAACTTGAAATAACTTCAGGAAATCCCAGAAACTGACTGGAATCACTAGACTCTTTCCTGCCAGAGTAAGCAATGAAAGCTGAGACTTCATCTTCAGAGGAATGGAAGGTGGGCAGCAAAGAAGACTCTAAGACCAGAGTAGCTGTCTGAGAAGCAGAAGCCCAGGTGGGCTGCCTGGAAGAAATTTAGACCAACTGAGACACCTGAAAAGGGCTCTCTCCAACCCTTTTAACTTCCTGAAGGCTGTCCAGTGTGCTTCCCTTTGTGAGCAGTTACTGGTGCTGGGGTGGGCTTTGGTAATGAAGCTGCCTTTGAGTACTTTCTGCGCTTGTAAGTAACGCCTCACAAATATCTCTGTAAGTTACTCCAATAAAATTTATTGGAGGTAGTGGGACCTGGAGAGCATAGGTTCTCCACAAGGAGAGCAACAGAACCAGAATATCTGGGCACAGGGTCTTTTTTTGAGACTGATACTCCAACCAAAACCATTTATGGAGATAACCTGGAACCCCTGCACAGATATAGTCCATGGCAGCTCAGTGTTTAGGTGGGTATACTAGTAAAGGGAAGAGGGCCTGTTTCTGTCAAGAACTCAGTGGTGGGGTCTTTGACCACCTCTCCCAATGGGGGAGCAGCCTTGCCAGGCCACAGAATAGAACAATGCAGCCAGTCCTGATGAGACATGATAAGCTAGGGTCAGATGGAAGGGGAGGAGGACCTCCCCTATCAGTGGACTTGGAGAGGGGCATGGGAGGAAATGAGGGAGGGAGGGTGGGATTGGCAGGGAATGTGGGAGGGGGCTACAGCTGGGATACAAAGTGAATAAATGTAATTAATATAAAAAATTAAAATTTAATTAAAAATAAAAAAAAATATTGGTTCAAGAAGTTGGATTTTGGTGCTTTCTGTACTTAGGTTTGCCATGGGCACCCTGTCTTGGGTAAATGCACAAGGAACATTGCATATCTTCAGGAAAAAAAGTTATATTAGACAATTGGTGTGTACACTGTGATTATACATACCTGTAATAACTGCACCAGGAAGCTGAGGCAAGATCTCCCTCCATAAATTCAAATCCAGCCTGAGCTACCTATTGATACCCTCCTTAAGTAAAATTTGGATTTTGTGTCTATTAGTTTTCAGTATTTACTTTGCTTCATTACCTAATTAATGGTGATATTTTAGAGTAACAATTAATCCTGTTATAAGTCTGTGGTCATTCAGCAAGTCACAAGACTGACTTGAGTTTACTTTTGGTAATAGAGGCTTCTTTATTAAAACAACAATACTCGCGAGGACCAAACCAGAGCGCTCTTTTTGGAAGGCCTCTGCTATAGTTAATCCAAAGATTTTAAAGACAAAACACACTAAGTTACTATTTTCTGGTGCCAAATTAAAGCATAGCCTGTCTACATGCAGGCGGTGCTTGATTTTGTAACAGACATCACGCAGATGCCTCAACTATCCAAGCAATCCTTTCATACAAAAGCAGATTTTAGCAGTTAGCATGCTGATCTTGTGACTCATTATCTTGTAAGCAAGGCCGAGCAGGGCATTGAATGATTTAACAACAATTATCAGGATTTTTGTATTTGTTTGTTTTCTTTTTTTGTTTGTTTGTTTTTTGTTTTGTTTTGTTTTGTTTTGAAACTCGGCTTTTCTGTGTAGCCTTGGTTGTCCTGTAACATGCTCTGTGGAGCAGGCTGACTTCTAACTCCCGGAGATCCACCTGCCTCTGTCTATCAAGTGCTGGGATTTAAAGCATGTGCCACCACAGACAGGCTCTATAATTGGTATTTTAAGAACAGCCCAACTGAATCAGAAAGATGACCACCTTGGGCAACGTAGATTACAGCTGGCATTCAAGATTGGAACAATTTTTCATGGTTTACAAACTAAAAACAATTTTACTTAATTTATTTATTCACTTTATATCCCAATTGTAGCCCCCTCTGTCACCCTCTCCTGGCCCCACCCTTTGTCCTTCTTTAACCCTCCCCTTTCCATATTCCTCCAAAAAGGGGAGTTCCCCCTTATCAACCTACCCCAGCTTATCAACTTTCATCAGGACTGAATGCATTCTCTTACCTTGTGGCCTGGCAAGGCATGTGGAAGGCACTAAAAAGCAGGCAATAGAGTCCGTGTTTTAGAGAGCCTTCCACCTTCCTTACTAGGGTACCCACATGGAGCCCAAGCTGCCACTTGGCTACATCAGTGTAGGGGGCCTAGGTCTAGTCCATGTTTGCTCTTCGGTTGGGTGCTTCATTCTCCACAAGCCACTCTGGACCCTGGTTAGTAGGCTCTGTTGGTCTTCTTGTGGAGCTCCTGTCACCTCCAGGCCCTTCTATCCTTCCCCCAACTCTTCCACAAAGCTCCCTGTGTTCCACCCCATCTTTGGCCCTGAGTCTCAGCATCCGTTTTCATTCTTACTGGGTGGAGCCTCTAAAAAGACAGCTATGCTAGGCTCCTGTCTGTAAACACGGCACAATATCATTACTAGTGTCAGGGGTTGCATCTCTCCAATGGGCTTAGTCTCAGGTTGGGCCAGGCATTGGCTGAGCATTCCTTCAAACTGGGCTCTATCTTTATCCCTGAACATCTTATAGTCAGAGTAAAATTAGGGTGGAAGTTTTTTTGGGTGAGTTGGTGTTCCCCTCCCTCCACTAGGAGTCCTGTCTAGTTAGAGGATGTCCTCTTCAGTCTCCATGAACCCTGCTTCTAGGATTCTCAGCTAAAGTCACCCCATATCCTCCCAAAAACCTACCCAGTCTTAGGACTCCAGCTTGTCACAGAGATGCTTCTGCCTAAGGCTTCTCTTCTCTCTGCAAGCTCTCTGTCCTCCTGATCCTGTTCTCCCCAGGTCTGATCACCACCCTCATTTTTCTCTGCACTCCCTATCCTATCTTATTCCCTCTCTTCAACCACTTTCCCTGCCTAACCTATTTCACCTTTGGAACGAGATTTTAAGCATCCTACCTTAGATTCACCTTGTTACTTATTTTTTTGGGGGTCTGTGAATTGAAGTATGGTTGTCCCGTACTAAATGGCTAAACCCTGCTTATAAGTGAGTACAGGCCATGTGTATTTTTCTGAGTCTGGAGTACCTAACTTACAATGATGTTTTCTAGTTCCATCTGTCTGCCTGCAAATTTTGTGATTGCGTTGTTTTTAATAGCTGAGTCGTATTCCATTGTGGAAATGTACCACACTTTCATTATACATTCTTTGGTTGAGGGACATATAGGTTGTTTCCAGTTTCTGGCTATTATGAATAAAGCTGCTGTTGTTGACGGCGATTAATATTTAGCAAATATAACCAAATCACCACATAGAGACTGGGTTTATTTAGTTAACCTAGAACACAATGCTGGGCAATATTTACTCCTTCCTAAACCTCCAAGCCCTCATAGTTTCCTAACATTTAGATTTCCCACATTTTACTTGCTTTTTGTGAAATCTTAGGTCCCATCCATCTCTCCATGTTGTCCCCAGATCTCTCCTCCAGCTCTCTCTCCTAGCTCTCTCCTAGCCACTTCTCTTCCCACTCATTTCCTGCCCTCTAGCTCCTCCCCTCTTTTCTGTCCTCTGGCTCCTCCCTGCTCAACATTGTGTCTAGTTGCTTTATTTTGTCCTGTTTACACAAGAGTTGAGACAGGATGCTTAGAATGAGTATTACAATGCAATATCCGGATTGAAACCATAGAGTGTGGGGGATAAATCAGCATTTTAATGAACCAGGGTAAGGTGTATACATTTCAAAAGAACATTATACCAACAAGCTGCTATGAACATAGTTGAGCAAGTATCCTTGTTGTATGGTGGAACATCTTTTGGGTATATGTCCAGGGGTGATATAGATGGGTCTTTTTTTAAATTAAATTTTAGTTTTTATATTAATTACAGTTTATTAACTTTGTATCCCAGCTGTAGTCCCCTTCCTTATCCCCTCCCAATCCTACTCTCCCTCCCTTATCTCCTATTCCCCTCTCCAAGTCCACAGATAGGGAGGTCATCCTTTCCTTCCATCTGACCCTAGTCAGGTCTCATCAGGACTGGCTGCATTGTCCTCCTCTGTGGCCTGGCAAGGCTGCTCTTCCATCAGGGGGAGGCAGACAAAGAGCCAGCCACTGAGGTCATGTCAGAGGCAGTCCCTGTTCCCTTACTAGGGCACCCACTTCGATACTGAGCTGCCATGGGCTACATTTGAGCAGGGGTTCTAGGTTATATCCAAGAGTGGTCCTTGGTTGGAATATCAGTCTTAGAAAACACCCCTGTGCCCAGATATTTTGGTTCCGTTGCTCTCCATATGGATATCCTGTCCTCCACATCTTTGCCAGCATGTGGTATCACTTGAATTTTTGATCTTGGCCATTCTGATGGCTGTCAGGTGAAATCTAAGAGCCATTTTGATTTGAATTTTTCTGATGACTAAGGATGTTTGAACATTCTTTAAGTGCTTCTCTGCCATTCAGTATTCCTCTTTTGAGAATTTTCTGTTAAGCTCTGGACCCCATTTTAAAACTGAATTATTTTGTTTGTCGGTATTTGTTGGAATGAAAACAATTTTATGTTTACAAATCTTTTCTCTATCATGATACCAGCAATAGAGATTATGTGTGCATCATTTGAAATACACTAAATGTGTAGGCATTAGACATTACACTTGAATTAATACCATCTTGGTTAATTTGAAACTGAATTTGTCACTTCTAGTACATAGTTTAAAAATCATACTCTGTAGGATGATTTATAATGGTTAGAAAGGAAGCTGAGAACACAGATTTTAGGTATAGAAAATATTTTCTTTCCTAGAGTTTTTTTTTTTAATTGACATCTGAATGATTTTTTTTTTTTTTTGAATACTCAGTTGCTATCTGCAACCTTTTGGAAAGTGACTGTGTGATGGGGTCTCTCCCAAAGAAATGTGTCACAACATTGATGGATTCACACTTAAGATGTGGAGCTGTTAGAAACTTAGAAGGCATTTGAGAACATGGAATTGGAGATATGCCTGGAGTACTACAGAATTATGAGTTATAAAAAACAGCAAATTATCTTAACTAGATTAAATTTCCATATCTCTCTTTAGTCACATACTAATACAGACTGCATGGTAAGGAACAATCATCACAAGTTGAAGACCAGCCTGTCATACAAAGACAAAATTCGGCTTCAGCTATGTGAAAAGAAACTTCTCTAACAAATCAAAACAAAGAAACCAAGGCAAGCTGGTCTACTTTTGTATTTGTTAAAGGAGAACAAGTAAACTATTTCATTTCAGAGAGCTGTTGATATCATTGAGTGACATGATTTATTTATATCTCTTTGTCCTGTTTTTAAGTATTTTTTCTTAGAGTTTTCTTAATACTGCAATTTTTCTTTCAAGACACTCTTGTCTGGTGTGCACAAACATGGATGTGTCCATGAGTAGCAAAAAAATAAAATGTTTAAGGTGTAGTTGCACCGTATGTTTTTAATTTGTTTACATTTTTACTAAGCTAATTCTTTAGTTTGTAAAGTATAATAAAAGTATAATATACTAAAACTATGGGAATAGACACAGTTGTTGAACCAAAATATAAACACTTTATAAAATGGTTTTCTTTGAAAGTCTGAGATACAAACAAATTATTAATGTTTTTCTTTCAGAACTTTCTGAAGATAAAAATAAAAACATCGTACAAAACAAGCATATAAAAAAGTAAGGTACATTTATATTTTTATTTGTTACTTCATTACAAAAATAGATTTTTCATTATTTCTTTGTTATGTCTGAGTTTTTTTCCCTTAGCTAGCAGTTTTGATATTTAATTATATCCAAATTGCAAAATAGTTATTCTCAATTTTCTGAGAAAGCACTGGATTGATTTCCAAAGTGGTTGTACTAGTTTACACTCACATCAGCAATGGAGAATTGTTTGGTTCCCTTTTCTGCACATTCTCTCCAGCCTGTGCTGTCATTTTAAATTTTGATCTTAGCCATTCTGATAGGTGTAAGATTGAATCTTGGAGTCCTTTTGATTTAAATTTCCATTTTGACTAAGGAAGTTGAGTATTTCCTTATGTGCTTCTCAGCCAGTCGAGATTCTTCTGGTGAGAATTCTTTGTTTAGTTCAGAGCCCCAATTTTAAATTAGGTTATTTTGTTTATTGGCATTTGATTTCTTGAGTTCATTATATGTTTGGGATATTAGTCTTTTGGGGGGATGTAGGATTGATGAAGATCTTTTCCCAATCTGTAGATTGTCTTTTCTTTCTATTGAGAGTGCTTGTTTTCTTACAGGAGTCTTTCAGTTTTAAGAGGTCCCATTTATTAATTTATTAATTAGAGCCTAAGCTGGTAGTGTTCTCTTCAGAAAGTTGTCTCCTGTGCCAATGAGTCCTAGGCTCTTCCCCACTTTCTCTTCTAATAGATTTAGTGAATCTCGTGTGATATTGAGGTCTTTGGTCCACTTGGACTTGAGTTTTGTGCAGGGAGATAAATATGGATCTATTTGCAATTTTCTACATGTAGACATCCAGTTAGACCAGCACCATTTTTTGAAGATACTGTCATTTTTTCCATTGTACGGTTTTAGCTTCTTTGTGAAACTGAAGCATCAATCAAGGATCAGGCAGCAACTGGACTTAGACCCCTGACAAACATGTAGCAGAGAGGTAACTTAGGCTTCACATGGGTTCCCTATTAAAGGAATTGGGGACTCATTTGCTAGCTTTTTAATTACTTTCCACTGGTGGGACTGCCCTGACAGGCCTCTTGGGAAAGGGACACAGATACAACTTGATGAACTTGTATGGGAAAGGGACCTTCTCTTTTCTGAGGTAAAGGGAAGGAGGGAAGGGAGTAAAGAGAGATTGGGACTGGGAGGGAAGGATGAAAGGGGTTGCAAGGATGTAAAGTGAATAAAATAAGTAAATGAGAAAAAGACTGCAAAACAGTTGTCAGGCAGACTGAGATTCAGATAAATACAAAAGACATATGTGAGGCTGACTCACACAACAGACAGGCAGGAGACAGACCAAAGACACAGGTGAGAAGTGTTGTTAAGACTTGGGCTTGCCAGTGGCTAAACTACTTAAATAGAAAAAGTCTAGATTTCTTAACTTACTGCAACACCAATGCATATTCATGACTGAGTTTACAGTGAATGAATTCATATTAACTCATTCTTGTACATATTTATACAAAGAATAATTTTAATAATATTTCTAAATGTTATAGTATAAGAACTAAAGACCATGCAGCAAGAACAAAATTAGCATAGTTTAAGAAACCAATGTCATTAGACTGTGAACCAGTGTAATTAAATTCTTTTGGAAATGTCTCTTCCTGTTACCATGAATGTGACTGTGGGTATGAAAGCTATCTTTTTATTTTATTTTATTTATTTATTTATTTTTAATTTTAGTTTTCTTTTTAGTTACATTTTGTTAACTCTGTGTATCCCAGCTGTATCCCACTCCCTCATTCCCTCCCCAACCCCACACTCCCTCCCTGGTCTCCTCCCTGCCCCTTTCTAAGTCCACTGATAGGGAAGGACCTCCTCCCCTTTCATTTGACCCTGTTTTATCAGGTATCTTCAGGGCTGGCTGTAGATCCCTCCTCTGTGGCCTAACAGGACTGCTCCTCCCCTGGGGGTGGGGAATCAAGGAGCCTGACCTTGAGATCCTCTTAGAAATAGTCTTTGTTCCCCTTACTTTGGAAAACTACTTGGTTACTGAGCTACCATGGGCCACATCCGAGCAGAAGTTCTAGGTTATATCCATAGATGGTCCTTGGTTGAGTGTCAGTCTCAGAAAAGACCCTGTGCCCAGATATATTTGGTCCTTGTAGAGCTCCTATTCTTTCCATATCATACTAACTCCCCTTTTTTCATATGATTCCCTGCACTCTGCCGAGGATTTGGTTATGAGTCTTAAACAGCCAAAATTCTGAGTGTCGGCACTGTGAACATACTCAAGTGGACAGTTTCTTATATTGAGCAGACACATCTTTGGCATGATAAGCTTTTTTACCATATTCCTTTTTTCTACTTTGTATATGCCCATGGTAACACCTAAGCTTTGCCTACCTACATGTTTACATATTAGTAGATTATTGTGAAAATTATAATATATAGGAAAGGTATATCAAGTAGAAGATTAATTACAGAGCAAAATTGAAATGTTACATTTTTTCTGAGAAACCACACAGCTTCCCAAGCTGGTGGAGAGACATAATGACCACAAACAAAGGAAATAAGTTTCAAGATTATTTTCTTTTTAATATATTATACAAATTTTGCATCATTATGGCACCATAGTAGAGGTCTTTTGTTTCTTGATCAATTCAGAAACAGATATTCCTTGTTCTCAAGAAAGTAAATCTAAGGTACTCGTACATTCATTTTGTAAATAATCTCAGGCATTATTCTTTTTTTTTTTTCACAATTTTCAAGCATCATCACCAAACTGTAGTTAAAAATGGAATACAGGTCTCATTAGGACTGTCTGGATCCACTTTCTCTGTGGCCTAGTTAGGCCACCTTTCCAGGAGGAGGTGATTAAAGAGCAGGCAACCAAGTTCATGTCAGAGACTGCCCATGCTCCCCTTACTAGGGAACCTGGACGGAGACTGAGCTGTCCATGGGCAACATCTGTACAGGGGGTCTAGGTCCTCTCCAGGAATGGTCCTTGGCTTATTCATCAGTCTTTGCAGGCCATCATGGGCCCAGATTTTTTGGATCTATTTGTCTCTTTGTGGAGCTTCTGTCTCTCCAGTTCTTTCTATCTCTCTTCCATAAGATTCCCAGACAGTAGGAATCTATGGGAGGACTAAGGGAGAGACATAGAGAAGAAAGAGGAAGGGACCTGGAGAAGATGAGGGAGCTAAAGTCAGGATACTAAGTGAATAAATTGTAATAAATAATGATGATGATGATGAAAAATAAGAAAGGAAGTGAAACTTTAGCAATACCAGATCATATTCTTGCTTTCTCTTAGTATAAACAAAATCAAGAAGTCTAGAGGACTAGTAAAGCTAGGCTTATGTGATTGATTTACATTTAAAATTTTAAATTGGGAATTTGGGATTTGGGGAAAAGATTTATAAAATCAGTGGGTATCTCAGCCACATGCAAAAATGTCTTGTTCTTCTAAATCTTTGTTATTTATTCATCATTATTGAGTATTTGCTGTAGAAAGTATCAATGTCTTTTCATGTGATAAAATGATTAAGTAAAAAGAAAATGTAATTCAACTGCAGAGTAACAAACTAAGAGATAAATTAATCTGTGAAAGTGCGGTTGAACATGAATAATTCACATCTCACTGACTCTTCGATATGTTTTTAAATTTTAGATTTTTTGGTTTCATACATACAAAAAAAAAAAAGCATTTGTTGTAAAATACTGTTGATGAATAGGACATGGGTTCCAGAGTCTTACAAGACAGAGATGGCTCTAGAGAAGAATCACTGTAGTAGGTTTACCACACTTTTGAACACGTGCTTGTGGATTAGGTAATGCATACTTATTATGTCATGTTCCATGGAGTCATGACGTAAGACAGAGACGCTTGGTGTAAATTTAAAATTGTTTACATTACATGCTTAAATTCTTTGTATTTGTATGAGCTAGGTTATTTTTTTTTCTTTAGTAAAACCAAGATGTGTCTCTCAAGCTCTAGTACACATTTTTTCAAGAACAAATGAATATTGGATGTAGCAGCATGAATTGTTAATTTTATGAGAGTTTGTGATCTACAGTTTCCTGCAGGAAAGTGATAGTATTTGGGTGACTTTTTTTTTTCTGTCACACAATATAATATAATTGAATAGTTTAAAGGTGATATTTCATCGATAACAATTATATCCATCAATTAAAATGTTTAATCATTTAGCAATGTAAAACTGAAAACATTTCAATAAAACCTGCCACAAAGTCTAAGGGAATAATAAAGGAGGTTTCTAAGACATAATGGAAATACAACATGAAAAGATCAGAAGAACAAGAAAAATTTTAAAGCACCAACCCAACTCGCCAGCACAGAAGCCAGATAATTTAATTACCTTATGAAATAGTGCTATGAATATTAATGCATAAGACTACTTATTCTAATATCAAGCCCTTGAACATAATTCAATGCTTTTTAATATTTTATATTAATATCTTCTGTTTATATCCTTTCATTTTTAATTGTAAGATAAGCCTTTCATGTATGGACTCATGCTCATGCTGTCCTCTTTGTTCAGCTTTGGGTGCTGTCAATCAGGCATGAGTCGCCATGTCCAGTTTAACTCCTGATGTTTTAATATCTCTACGTCTTACTGAAAATATAGCTAAATTCCATCATTATTTTCTATTTAAAAATTTTGTTGTTAATAACTTGTTTACATTATAATAGATGATATCATTTCCTCAGCCTTTCTGAGTGAATTTATATGCTGCTCCTCTTGCTCAAATTAGAATAGCTACATTTTCTTATAATATGAATGGAATTATGGCAGATTTCCTATGCACATATGAGTTAAATTTCTTCCGATATATCTTATGCTTCTTTCTCGCCCACAAAGACATCTGGATACTCATTAAGATTGTAAAAATACCAACTGAAAGAAAAACAGAACAATCACGTTAAAATAATCCTGTAGTGGAAACAATGAATTCTATTTTAAAACAATAGAAAAAAATTATAATAGAAAGTGTTTCCCAAAAGTAACATGGTTTCCTATTAAGTTCCAGCTATCAATGGCTTAGAATCATATATGTACAAAATTATTTGAAGAATGAACAAAAACTGGGAATACTCCTTATATATTGCTTTTTCAAAAATTTCCAAAAGAAATCAGGTTTACAATAACCTTCTGAGTGTATGTTTGTATACTAAATTAATGATAACCATAACTAATAAATGGAACAAAAAGGAGATTGATATTACACATATTTGGTTTAAATATATCACTCAAGTGATTCAGCTTTCCTCTTTGTGTTAAAATACTAACTTTTCAAGTTTCATAATCAGCATTCCCAAGGCCAGTTTGTAGCAGATGAGGTTTGTAACACAAGAGGCTGCTTCAAGTGAAGTACACAGTCCACAAAAACACTTCAATTGTACTTCCTACCTAAAAATAAATTTCAGTTGTATAACTAAATAATGTATCAGTATTTTAATACTAAAAAATCACTATCAAAATAAATATATATATCTATACAATATATACTTGCAAATACGTCAACAATAGATGGAGAGTAATTTGTTCTCAGAAGCAATTGATATACTGATGTCGATTAATAATCAGTAAATATTAAGATTACCTGGAAGTGTTTGTGTCATAACTGTGAAACTAATCCAGGATCCAATCTGTTAATATAAAATTCCAAAGTTAACAGACACCTCTGGCTAATCTAGATATTTTACTATTATGCTCTTAAGTAAGTAATGTGAAAGATCAAAACATTAGAAATGTTATGGGTACAAAACATTTAAACATGAACTCCATAAGGCCATAAAATCACACCATTCCAGGGGTCTTCCCAGAGACTCATACTCCAACCAAGGACTAGGTATGGAGATAACCTAGAACCCCTTCGCAGATGTAGTCCATGGCAGCTTAGTGTCCAAGTGGGTTACATAATAATGGGAAGAGGGACTGCCTCTGACATAATCTGATTGGACTATCTTTGACCACTTCCCCCTGAGGGGAGAGCAGTCTCACCAGGCCACAGAAGATGACAATGCAGCCACTCCTGATGTGATCTGATAGACTAAGATCAGAAGGAAAGAGAAGAGGACCTCCCCTATCAGTGGACTTGGGGAGGGGCATGTGTGAAGAAGGGGGAGGGAGGATGGGACAGGCAGGGGAGGAGGGAGGGCCTTGTGGGGGATACAAAGTGAATAAACTGTAATTAATAAAAATAAATAAATTTTAAAAAATCACACCATTCATAAAACAAAAGAACATTCTTTTAAAATCTTTGGTAAACTTAAAATTCCAATACATCTAAATTTATATAATATAAATCTTACAAATTCCTTAAGTGTATATATATTTAGGTATCTGCCAATATCTTTAGAAAAGACATGTCTGCAGGTTGGGCATAATATATTCAAAGCATAAAGTTGTGGGTTCAATGTGTATAGAAAGCAGTTCAGCTATTTCCATATGTAAATATCATACCTCATAAGTATAGTTAGGACAGGAAACCAGGAAAAACATCCATGTAAAGGGGTTATAATTTGGATTTGGGAAACATGCATTGCTCCCTTTTGGAAAAGAAAAAAAGTGTCAATTATGTTGCAAATACACTTGTTACATAATACTAAATTCTTGAGTGCAATGATATAACACAGGGAATAGCATTCATCCATAGCAATTTATTTCATAAATTTCCCTGATGAGCCCCAGTTTCAAATGTTATGACCTTTTGA
Organism: Rhombomys opimus; assembly: GCA_010120015.1. Taxonomy (NCBI): domain Eukaryota; kingdom Metazoa; phylum Chordata; class Mammalia; order Rodentia; family Muridae; genus Rhombomys; species Rhombomys opimus. Next base: position 426,381 of record REGO01000767.1, read on the forward strand.
CTCAAAGCAAATGGCTAATCATTTTCTAATAGTCCTACATCAATGTTACTGTAAAATTGTAGGACACATACATATATAATAAACTATTTAATATAAAATAATAAACTGTTTAAGAAAATGAATGATATATAGCAATTATTCTGTATAACACAACAGCTGCTGCTGAGTTTTGTTCCTGAATTATAAAATATGCTTTGGTAATTCCATGGCTTCTTACAGTCTCTCTTAACGTCAAAGTATATGCGCTTGAAAGTATAAATACCTTAAAAATCTTTATTGAATTAATGAAAATTCAAAGGAACATTTATAAGGATGTCATTTATATCAGATGAGTCTGAAAGTATCTTGAGGGTTATCCTGAATCAATACAGTTAATATTCCTAAATGCCACACAGGTTATTTCGGCTAAGCAATCAGAAATATTATTTACAGCTTTCATTATATTTAGCACATTATCACTTGATTTTCATTAGGTTACTCCCAGTAAATTTTTTCAGGGAACATAAATTTGTAATGATTTCAAGTTGAACTTTGAGCTGTGACACTTGTAAAAGAAAATATGAATTACAAAATTACTCTTTTATTCTCCAGAGCAAAATTTAATCAGATAACAAATCAACTAGTCTCATTTAACTACAAGTGTTGACTCATAGTAAAATGTCAGCATGCTACATTCAATAATATAATAATATTAGTTCAATAATATAATAATAATAATTCCTGAAATACCAAAATAAAATGTATGCAATAACTCCCAGATTTCATTACTGTTTACCTAATGTCAAGGATAAGCATGTTGCTGATTCTCTTAGAACATGTGTAAACACGTTGTTTAAGGAGTGTAGAGTAGACAAAGGACGGTTTATTAAGCAATTCAGTGATAAATCATTGCAATTCAGACGTAAGAGATGCACATGAGAATATCTGAGATAAGCCTCTAGATAATGAATGCTTAGTTCATAGGCGTGGAACACTGATCAAGTATTCAAAAATCCGGAGTTGTTTTCGCTATTTGAAGATTACATGATGAGCTGTCAACTGAGTTTGTGATAGAAGCAGCCCCTGCTCCCTCCACTCAGAGATCCACGTGGAGACTGAGTTGCCAATCGGCCACGTCTGAGCAGGGGGTCTAGGTCCTCTGCATTCATGGTCCTCCTTGGTGCATCAGTCTCTTCAGGAACCCCTGGGCTCAGATCTTTTAGTTTTGCCCCCCCCCTCTTACTCACTGACTTTCTCTCTGTCTTTCCCTCTCTTTCTCTCTCTCTCTCTCTGGGGCGCCCCCCCCCATTTCCCTTTCCCCCTCTCTTCCCCCACCATGTCCCGCTACCCACATCCTCCATATCCCTCCTAATAAACCTCTTGCAGAGAATATCGGTTGTCCCCGTCTCATCTATTTTTAATTTATAACAGTTTCTATTAAAGTACTATGGGAAGTTTTGTAGGGTTTTGTGTGCTTGTGTGTGTTTTGCTAACTTTGTTCATCTGTCATTCTCCACTTTATTTTTTGAGATAGATTTTTGTCCTTGAACATAGAGCTTGTCAATTTGAAAAGATTCTATGGCCAAAAAATACTAGGATTCCTCCTGCCTCAGTCTCACTAAGACTGCTTATAGGCATCCATCAACACATATGACTTAATGTGCTTGTGAGGATTAAAATGAATTCCTCTGAGCTACCATGGGCTACATCCAATCAGAGGTTCTAGGTTATATGCATACATGGTCCTTCCTTGGAGAAATAGTCTCAGAAAAGACCCTTGTGCCTAGATATATTTGGCCCTTGTAGAGCTCCTGTCCTCTCAAGGTCATAATAACTCCCCCTTCTTTCATATGATTCCCTGAACTCTGCTGAAGGTTTGGTTATGAGTCTCAGCATCTACTCTGATACACTGCTAGGTAGAACGTTTCAGAGGCCCTGTGTGGTAGGCTCCTGTCCTGTTACTTGTTTTCTCCTATGTTCAATGTCCATCCCTTTTGTCTTTCTAAGTGAGGATTGATCATCTTACCCTGGGTACTCTTTCTTGTTTATCTTCTTTAGATGTACAGATTTCAGTATGTTTATCCTATCTTACAGGTCTAGTACCGACTTATAAGTGAGTATATACTGTGTGTGTCTTTCTCCTTCTGGAATACCCCACTCAGGATGATCTTTTCTAGATCCCACCATTTACCTGCAAATTTCATGATTTCTTTGTTTTTAATTACTGAGTAGTATTCCATTGTGTGAAAATACCACGATTTCTGGATCCAGTCCTCCTTTGATAGACATCTGGATTGTTTCCAGGTTCTGGCTATTACGAATAAAGTTGCTACAAACATGGTTGAGCAAATGTCCTTGTTGTGACATGAACTCAATGGCTGGCTCTTTGCCCTTCCCCCACCCGAGGGAGGAACAGTCTTGCTAGGCCACAGAGGAGGACATGGCAGCCAGTCCTGAAGAGATCTGATAAGCTAGGGTCAGATGGAAGGGTAGGAGGTCCTTCCCTCAGTGGACTTGGAAAGGGGCAAGGAGGAGATGCGGGAGGGAGGGTGGGGTTGGGAGGGAATGAGGGAGCAGGCTACAGCTGGGACACAAAGTTAATAAACTGTAACTAACATTAAAAAATAAAAATTAAAAAATATCTATTAAATATATACATTTTGAATTGTAAAAAAAAAAAAAGAAAACAAAAACACATTGCTCATGTTCATGTTAAAAGCACCTTATTAACTGAGTCATTTTCCAGTCACTAAATATTAAAATGCTTTTAATATGAAATGATACACCAAGTAGATTGGTCTTAAGACTTCAAGATTTCACTTGTTTTTATCAAAATATTGCTTCCAGAAAATTTAGCTCTCAGCATACCTACTAAGGTATTTTTGACCCCAAACAGAGACCTAGAGCAAGGTTATGTCTTGTTTTTATTAGTCTTAACAAGGACTTTATCATTTTAAATTCATATTTGTAAGGCCAAATTTATTGTTTATTACAGATTTGAAATGCCGCATATGACAGGTCATTGGAGACATTTATTGAGGCATTTATTAATTTCTAATTTTAGTGTGATTTTCCCCCCATATGTATGAATCTCTCCCTGAATGAAAATGTATAAGCATTCATCAGCTCATCATCTGCATCCTGAGACACTTGAGGAAATTCTCACCAGAAATTTTTAAAGAATCATCATGTTAGAATGCTTTTTTGGAATTGAAATTTCTGGGGACATTCAATACGACCTTATATAACACAAAATAGATTGTTTCTTGTAAAAGGAAGACATAAATTTGTAGCTGTTCAATAGTGATATGCTAGTATGTAATAATGATGGATGTGATACTCAAGTTCAATATAAAGAATAGAACTAAGTGGAAAGTTAGTAAACATAATGTAGTTTAAATATAGTTAAGAATGTAGATAATAACGTAAAAGTAAAATATGAATGCCAAAGCCTCATTGTTAGCATGTGTAGCATAGCTATTTTCTCTGACTTGAAATCATCCTTGTTAGATAGAGAAGGCTGTTCATACGCATAAAGAAGTATTCAAAATCCTAAGGTCTACAACAAAACAATTTGTAAGGAGAGAAGACTCAAGTTGCACAGAGAGATCCAAATTACAGGTTTTGTGAGATTACACATGCAGGAGTAGATTTTTTTTTTGATTCATCTTCTTTGCCTTGCACGTGGTCCTATAAAAATCTTCCACTCATGTGCCTTCTGTGCTTGTTACCATAATAAATTCATTTTTTCCCCAAAACTTACTTAGGTGGAATAGTTTCTTTGGTCTCTCTTGTGCCCTATCTAAAATAAACAAATGTCTATCATGTCTTCTGGAAAATGTCACATGACAACATGTAAAGAATGATGATCACCAGCCATGTGAAGAGAGCTAAAGCTCAAACTAGGGCCAGCATTAAACATAAAGGCCAGGAAAGTGCTAAGATCAAACAGTTCCTTTGCAAGAAGGAATAGCCAACCTAAGTCAAAACATTTTACAATATGTAGATTTTCCTGAGTGTTTGAGAATTCAGAAGTGGCCCTCGCATCCTTACTAAACTTTAGTATCCCCTTCATAGAATGTAATCTACAGAAAACTACCATGGAATAAATATATACAATAAAAATTATAAAAAAGAAGGTATAGAGGGACTTTAATCTAGCAATATGACTGCTATGGCAAGGGGTCACATCCAAAGATTTTCTATATCTATGTGATCTGTCTAGAATGTAGTCACATTCTGGATTACAATATGATCTGGGTGGCATACAGATATTCCCTTTAATCCCAAACAATGAAGGTAAGGTTAGTTTAGGGAATTAAACATCATGTTTCAAAATAAAGTTTTGAAGGACAGACAAAGTGATGAATCAGGGAAAGATCTGACAGAATGAGTCAGAATTAGAATATACTAATTCTCACAGGAACATGACACAAAAGAGAGATTACTTAAGGGCAATGAAGAAAAGAGAAGAAAATTTTGTTGTTGTTGTTTTTGTTTTTTTCCCAGAGAGATTATTGCCAGGACAGTCTTACAAAACAGGTGCAGAGAAAACAAGCTGGACACAGGTAAAAACAGAATGAATCAGAAAATGAGAAGGGTCCAGAAGATTAAAACATATTTGCCAGAATTAGTTTGAAGCCAGCCAGAACAATTAAGTCATAAGCTAAAACAAGCCAGTTTGAATCAGTCAGGTTAAAGAGTAGTTTGTCCCAGAAGAGGCTAAGTTGAACCAGCCAGCAAGAATTCAGAAAAAATAAAAAAGGCTTGGAAACAGCTTTAGTCTTATCACCATACCCGAGGAAATAAAAACATTTACAGGAGGAAATGAAAGTCCCAAGGAATATATAATTCTAGATCCTCAAAACAGTCAGAAGTGTGAAATGAAAGATGATATGATGATATAAAAAAGTTGCATCTTCTACAATATAAAAATGAATTAAATTTTAAAAGATCATCTTCCTCTTCACTTCTAACAATTCTCAGAAGTAGTACATTAGTTTCAACCTATCTGACATGTTTCAAGGTTTGCAATGAAGGTAAATGTACTAAGTACAAAAGGATTGAAAGACCTAGATTAATATAAAACAACTGACCTGTGTGATTGGGGTGAGCCAACATTGTATTGATGAAATGATTTCCAGCTTCACAAATCTGCAAAATATATTACAAGTTTTTAATTCACAATATGGAATTTTACAAAAACCTTAAAAAGCTACAAACACACACATACACACACACACACATATCCACTAGTAATTGTTTACAACGAGATAGAAATTCTGAAGTATTATACACTGTGCTGATAACCAGGTTTAAGTGTTCTTGTTAATTTGGCAGTGCTACCTGCTTTCATCATATTCATTTTGTAGTCTTCTTAGCATATAGCTATTGCACATGTTGCCAAAGTGAGACTTAATACCAGTATGCAGTCATACTTCATGAATATAAGAGAAATGGTTTCAGTGGAAGTATTACAGTTTGGTACACTGTTGATTTCAATTTCTTAGTTGATTGTAATAGAGTACAGCATCTGAGCTTGTGGCATAGAGATGCTGTGGCCTGGTAATTCCTTATTGTCATTATCCTGGTTTCCAATGATTTAAAGTACAGCAAATGAGTCAGAAACAAGTAAATAATGAACAGTTTGGCTAGGTAAGTAGCAGATAATGTACCTAAAGATGAAGAAAGGAAAAAAACAAAGATAAAAGATGTAGTTAGTGTTGTGGGTTATTAATATATACTATTGTTTTAGCTTTTAATTAAGCAGTGGTTATCCATGAACCAGCTGTATACCCAAATCACCACACAGAGACTAGGATTTATTTAATGAACCTAGAGCACCATGCTGGACAAAAGTTATTCCATCCTAAACCTCCAAGCCCTCATAGTTTCCTACCATTCACATTTCACCCATTATACTTGCTTTTAGTCAGGTTCATCTCTCCTCGTGGTTCCAAGTCCTGTCCTGCCAATCTCTTCTCTCTCCTACTCCTCCCACTTGCTTTCTTCTCCTCCCCTCCAGACAAGAATGTCCCACCCTATTCTCTACATTGCTCAGCATTGTGGCTGGTTGATTTATTGATGACACAGAGAACAAATGGTGGCCTGTTTACACAAACTTGAGACAGATGCTTAGAATAAGCATCAGAATGCAATGTCTGGATTGAAACCAGAGAGTGGGGTAGAGAAATCAGTATTTGAATGAACAAGGGTAAACTGTATATGTTCCAAAAGAAGAGCTGGTAAAGAGAGTAACATCATCAAAAACAAACCAGTTCATTCTACACTGCCATGTGGTAAGTGTCCTGAGGGTTATGATCGAATTTGCTTTTACAGTGGTAGAATTGAAATCGTCCTGGGTAATATAACATGTTTTACTCTCCATATAAAATCAGTGTGGCTCTCATGATAGTTGGGTGGAAATTCTAATGGCGTTTACCTTTGAATTTTTTTTTATTTTTTATTTTTATCAGTTACATTTTATTAATTCTGTATCCCAGCCATGCCCCCAACCCTCATTCCCTCCCAGTCCTTCCCCCCCTCCCTCATCACCACTGTGCCCCTTTCCAAGTCCACTGATGGGGGGGACCTCCCCCCATTCATCTGATCCTGTTTTATCAGGTATCTTCATTGAGTTCCTGTTAGAAATAGTCCTTGTTCCCCTCACTTTGGGAAACCAATTGGTTACTGAGCTACCACAGGCTACATCTGAGCGGAAGTTCTAGGTTATATCTATACATGGTCCTTGGTTGAATGTCAGTTTCAGAAAAGACCCTGTGCCCAGATATATTTGGTCTTTGTGGAGCTCCTATCCTTTCCCCATCAGACTAACTCCCCTTCTTTCTTATGATTCCCTGTACTCTGCCAAAGGTTTGGTGATGAGTCTTTGCTTTGAAAACACTGCTAGTTAGAGGCTTTCAGATGCGCTCAGTAGACTCCTGTCATGCGTTCAATGCACACCCCATCTGTCTTTCTAAACGAGGATTGATCCTCTTACCCCATGTCCGCTCTCTTGATTATCTTTTTTAGGTGTATAGATTTCATTATGTTTATCATATCTTATAGGTCTATATAAGTGAGTATATACCGTGTTTGTCTTTCTCCTTCTGGGATATTTCACTCAGAATGTTGTTTTCTAGATCCCACCATTTGCCTGCAAATTTCATGATTTCCTCCTTTTTGATTGCTGAGTAGTATTCCATTGTGTAGAAATACCATAATTTCTGTACCCATTCTTCCGTTGATGGACATCTGGGTTGTTTCCAGGTTCTGGCTATTACAAATAAAGCTGCTATAAACATGGTTGAGCAAGTATCCCTTTTGTGTACTTGAGCAAGCTTTGGGTATATACCTAGCAGTGTTATAGCTGGGTCTTGAGGAAGCACTATTCCTAATTGTCTTAGAAAGCGCCAGATAGCTTTCCAGAGTGGTTGTACCAGTTTACATTCCCACCAGCAGTGGAGGAGGGTTCCCCTTTCTCCACAACCTCTCCAGCATGTGTTGTCACTTGAGTTTTTCATCTTGGCCATTCTGATGGGTGTAAGGTGATATCTCAGGGTTGTTTTGATTTGCATTTCCCTGATGGCTAATGAGGATGAGCATTTCTTTAAGTGTTTCTCTGCCATTCGATATTCCTCTGTCGAGAATTCTCTGTTTAGCTCTCTTCCCCATTTTTTAATTGGATTACTTGGTTTGCTGCTTTTCAGCTTCTTTAGTTCTTTGTATATACTGGATATTAGTCCTCTGTCAGATAAAGGGTTAGTGAAGATTCTTTCCCAGTCTGTAGGAAGACTTTTTGTTTTGATGATGGTGTCCTTTGCTTTACAGAAGCTTTTCAGTTTCATGAGGTCCCATTTATTGGTCCCATTGAATTGGTTTTTAAAGAAAAATTAATAATTATTTTGTGACTTGATAAAATCCTCATTAGGCAATTTATTATTTGAACATAATGTTAGATTCATTATTCAAATGAATAATATCAATATATTAATTATTTAATAACTTATACTTTTATTCAGGTATTGTATGGATGAATATAAAATAGAAACCTGACAACCAATATCATATAATACAGGATTGCTCTAGTGGATGGGCTCATTGTTTGCTGCTCAATACTATGACTTTTACAAAATATTGTTGTCAATCAAAGAAAAGAAGAGACATAGGAAAAGAAGAAAAATGAAAAAGGAGGAAGAGGAGGAGGAAGAGGAAAAGTAGGAGGAGGAACTCTAGTCAACAAATTCCATTCCTCAAACTATAGTTTTCTGTATGAATTCAGCTTGAAATAATCACTACATTCATTTAGGGGGGGTGAGACTACCGTAAGCGTCCTCTGAAGGACTCCATCCACCAGGGGATCAATCAAAGCAGATGCTGGGACTCACAGCCAAACTTTGGGCAGAGTGCAGGGAGTCTTATATTAATTTTATTTTATAATTTTTCAACTTAACTTCATTTAAAATTGGTTTCTTTAAAAGATCAACCAAATTCAATTGTAATCAATGATTTCTATGCACTATACCAATAAAGCTTTATTGGTATAGTGCATAGAAATCATTGATTACAATTGAATTTGGTTATTACTTGTATAAGTAGTTGCAGGGAATTTGAAATGGGAATAACAACAAATGACAGACTCTTGAATTTTAACTTAGTATTCAGTAAGAAAAAATTCAAAACTATATGTATTGATTCAAATCCTAACCAACTGAATATGAAGGCACAGACTTCTTCACCAAATATCCAAAAGCAGTTTTCTGGTCTTTCTGCTCATCAGAACAAGGCCCAGCTCTCTGCCTGTATTGCAAGCTATGATATACATCGTCCATACCCATTTGCCTAATCAACTCCACCTGTTTTATGCTAGAGGTTCTTCTATGTTTTTACAAGATAAACAGCACCAGATACAAACAGCTTTCTTTCCTAAGAATATTTGCATTTTATCATAATAGGGAGAGGAAATACATGTAAATAGATAACAAATGTTGATACTAGAGACAGAACAAAACTCAAGAGCTACTTGAAGACTCAGCAAGCCTGTATAAAGTTTTGTTTTCTTTCCTTCTCATTAATAACTAAAGATATGAAAAAAGGCAAGGGTACACTTTTTTTTTTCTTCCTGAATGTTAGCTGTTTAAATGACTGGCAAACCATGATTGTCTTTACAGAATGAAAGCTAAGTGGAGTTGAAATGATATTTTAAAATGTACTTCTTATGCATCTGTTTTAGAATTTTGACTTTTTACTTTATTTCTGTAGCTTTTAAAGCAGGTTGCTTTTAGAAAATAAAATATGGTTGTGGAAATATGAAAAAATTAATACACAATGTATTAAAAAATAAAATCTACATGTGTACTTAATAGGAACAGTGATTCTAACATCTATACATTGTTTCTGAATATATTCTTATTTTTCTTTTGAGTGTTTGATCCTGCACATATTTAAGAGATAAAGAATAGAGTTCAAAAACAGAAAAAAAAATACTTCAGAACCTAGAATTACTATTGTGAGATCTAAAGAAATATTTTATCAGACATCTGTTACCTCACCTTTAAATATATTTTGTGAACATTTTCTGCAACCTATGCCAATTTTCTTAAAGTATTAGGTAACAATTTCAGTAAAAAGATGGGACATGCAGCAAAAGGATAAATTATATTTAATGTAAAGCAACGGGAAATCTGTTCATAAGTGATCAAGAAAAAACTGTCATACATCCAACATGGTTTGAATATTGTCAAACCAGGTAACGGTCTATTCTACACATCAAGTAAAGCAAAATAAATTTAAATGACTGTCATATTTTTAATATTCAACAGTATATAAAGCAATAAAGATAATATCATTCTTGCAAGCATAATTTTAAAAGAAAAATTTAGTACCTGCAAATGAGTTATATATGATTGAAATAAATATTAATACTTATCATTTTTCTTTTGATCATCCTATATAATAATTGACTGAAGTTTTTTCTGTTATTTTAATGCAAGATAATTAACAATGTTTGAACATAAATGGAGATGTTAATTTCTTTAGGAATAAAAAACATGTAGAGCATTCATTAAAATGAAATAGTCTTAAACATGTTTATTCATTTTTATGAATGAATAAACTATCCTCAAGTTATCTAGTTATGTTTGCAATGAAAGTAGATCTTTTGAATTTAGATGTTATATACGAAATTGATCACATCATTGTTATATTCTGTAATATCATCTTAAAGGGTATCTGAACAACAAATGTTTAAAAATTGATACGTGTGGCAAAGTATCAATATTAAGAATATCCTGAGTCAACAACTCTATTTTACTTATCATCATAATTTATATTTGCAAGAGGTTCAGTGAAGACTTTTTTCTCACTTGCGAATTCTGATTTGCTGTTGAGTAAAATTATCTTCATTGCTTTCAGTTTTAAGGAAGGTCATCGAACTTCTCTAATATTGTCTCCATGTTTCTCTCCACTACATTTGAACTAGATTCTATTTACTATTACAAACATTGATTGCAAGAATATTATCTTGCTAGACTTCACCTATTTTTGGCAGGATTGTATATAAGATAAAATTGATGAATGTAAATGAAAACAAGAATAATCAACAGACGAATGAAGAGAAAACAAATTAGTTGCATGTTTCAAGATTTTAGAAGTTTGTTTATGTTTAGTTATGTATTTACCATAGGATATTTCTGACATAAATTTATAGAAAAACTCTATCTTCAAAATTATATTTTTGCATGGGCCTTTTATATTTGATAGGGAAATTGGTAGATAGTTATAGCACATTGGGGAAAAATGCAATAAATCAACAATAGCGCATGAAGGGAATCGTGTAAGTAATTATACAAAAACACCAAAATGAGAACATAACCATGAGGACTGCAGTAAGACTAAGCAGAAAAATCCGACAAATAACCGTAGGTGAATACCAAGAACCCAACTCTATGTAAGAATTGAAATATGTGGTTATTTTAGTTTTCAAAGAAATTATTTTATGTGCCAAACTTTTCTGAGTAGTTCATTGGTGAAAATTAGTAATAAAAACATGAAAAAATAAGGTACAAGGATATTCTTGTCTGAATAATGTACAGTGTGAAAACTGAATTTTTTAATTAAATTTTTATTATTTTATATTACTTACAGTTTATTCACTTTGTATCCCAGTTGTATCGTCCTCCTTCATTCCCTCCCAATCCCACCTTCACTCCCTCATCTCCTCCCTGACCCTCTCTAGGTCCACTGATAGTGGAGGTCCTCCTCCCCTTCCACCTGATCCTGTTTTATCAGGTCTCATCAGGATTGGATGCATTGTCTTCCTCTGCAGCCTGGAAAGCCTGCTCCCCCATGGAGGGGGTGGTCTGGAATCAAAGAGCCAGCCACTGAGTTGGTGTCAGAGACAGTCCCAGTTCCCATTACTAGGGAACCCACGTGGATACTGAGCTGCCATGGGCTACATCTGAGCAGGGGGTCAAGGTTTTATCGATGAATGGACCTTGGTTGGAGTATCAGTCTCAGAAAAGACCCCTGTGTCCAGATATTTTGGTTCTGTTGCTCTGTTTGTGGAGCTCCTCTATTCTCCAGGTCCCACTATCTCCTCCTTCTTTCATAGGATTTCCTGCACTCTGCAAAAAGTTTGGTTAAGAGTCTCAGCATCTGCTTTGATACACTGCTGGGTAGAGTCTTCCAGGGGCCCTCAGTGGTAGGTTCCTGTCCCGTTTCCTGTTTTCTTCTTCTTCCAATGTCCATCTCGATTGTCTTTCTGAGTGAGACTTGATTATCTCACCCAGGGACCTCCTCCTTGTCTAGCTTCTTTAGGTGTACAGATTTTTAGTATGTTTATCCTGTTTTATAGGTCTAGTATCCACTTTAAGTGAGTATGAGTATATACCATGTGTGTTTTTCTGCTTCTGGGAAAATTGAATTTTTAATGTGCATTGCCTTATAAAGAAATTCTAAAAATTAGCAATATGTCATATTTACTTAGCAAATATAGCTATCCTACTGTGTGCAAATTTAGTCATTTCTACAATAAGGGCTAACACATAAGATGTCACAAAAGTAAAGCCAAAATAAACATGTAGATACTTGCCTCATAGACTGATTTATTTTCAAAAAAAAAAATGTGTGCTCGAAATAATTAGTATAAAATGCAATGAATAAGCATGTTGGCTCACATGGAATGGTGAGGATAAAAAGCATGATGATAACAATTTATAAAGAGCCAGTCCCTGGTAAACTACTCATTAGAACTAAATAAATCCATACATGGTCCTTGCTTGAGGTATCAGTCTCATAAAAGACCCCTGTGCCCAGACATATTTGGTCCTTGTGGAGCTCCTATCCTCTCCATGTCATACTAACTCTCCCTTCTTTCATATGATTCCCTGCACTCTGCCCAAGGTTTGGTTATGCGTCTCAGTATCTGCTTTGATACACTGCAAGGTAGGGACTTTCAGAGGCCCTCTGTGGTAGGCTCCTGTCCTGTTACTTGTTTTCTCCTACATCCAATGTCCATCCCTTGTCTTTCTAAGTGAGAATTGATCATCTTACCCCAGGTCTTCTTTCTTGTTTATTTTCTTTAAGTGTATAGATTTCATTATGTTTATCATATTTTATGGGTCTATATAAGTGAGTATATACCATGTGTGTCTTTCTCCTTCCAGGATACCTCACTCAGAATGATCTTTTCTAGATCACACCATTTGCCTGCAAATTTCGTGATTTCCTCATTTTTGATTGCTGAGCAATATTCCATGTGTAAAAAATACCACCATTTCTGTATGGATATAAGGTAGAACCTCTGCTCAGATGTAGCCCGTGGCAGCACAGTAACCAATTGGTTTCCCATAGTAAGGGGAACAGGGACTATTTCTGACAGGTACTCAATAGCTGGGTACCTGTCTTTGACCTCCCCACCCTCCAAGGGAGAGGCAATCCTGCTAGGCCACAGAGCAGGACTTTGCAGCCAGTCCTAAGATACCTGATAAAACACGGTCAGATGAAAGGGGAGGAGGTCCTCCCCAATCAGTGGACTTGGAAAGGGTCAGGGAGGAGATGAGGGAGGGAATGGAAGGGAATGAGGGAGCAGGATACAGCTGGGATACAGAGTTAATAAAATGTAACTAATAATAAAAATTTTAAAAAAGAACCAAATAAATCAAACAGATGCAATTTTTTTCTAACTATAGAATCAATAAACTGATAACTTATAAAATAGTTTTTGATATTTTTCTATTAGACTTATAAAAATATTTGTCCTCAGAAGTTTGTAAGTTCAAAAAGTGTAGATGATAACAAAAAGATCATGGATCCTCAATTTAAATGTTAAATATATTTCAAATAATTATGGTTATCTGTTATAAAGTACTGCAGAATTTTGGTGGGAATACTTTATTTATTTTTATTTTATGTAAATTTTTTTTCTTGTTTGTATGTCTGTGTGAGGGGGTCAGATTATTTTTATTTTATTTTATTTTATTTTATTTATTAATTACACTTTATTCACTTTGTAACCCCCCTGTGGTTCTCTCCCTCCTCCCATCCCACTCCTTCCCTTCCTCCACCTTCTGCATGCATGTCCCTCCCCAAGTCCACTGATATGGGAGGACTTCTTTTCCTTCCTTCTGATCCTAGTCAATTAGGTCTCATCAGGAGTGGCTGCTTGTCTCCTTCAGTGGCCTGGTAATGCTGCTTCCCCCTTAGGGGGAGGTAATTAAAGAGCAGGCCAATCAGTTTATGTCAGCAACAGTCCCTGTTCCTATTACAACAGAACCCACTTGGATACTGAACTGCCATGGACTACACCTGTGCAGAGGTCTTAGGTTATCTCCATGCATAGTCCTTGGTTGGAATATCAGTCTCAGGAAAGAGCCCTGTGCTCAGATTTTTTGGTTCTGTTGCTCACCTTGTGGAGTTCCTGTCCTCTCCAGATCTTACTGTTTCCCACTACTTTCCTAAGATTCCCCGCACTCTGCCCAAAGGTTGCCCATAAGTCTCAGCATCTAAATTGATAGCCTGCAGGGCAGAGCTTTTCAGAGGTCCTTTGTGTCAGGCTCCTGACTTGTTCCCTCTTTTCTCCTTCTTCTGATGTCCAGCCTCTTTGCCTTTCTGGATAGGAATTGAGCATTTTAGCCAGAGTCCTTCCTCCTGATTAGTTTCTTGAGGTGTACAGACTTTAGTAGGTTTATCCTATATTATATGTCTATATGAGTGAGTATATAGCGTGTGCATCTTTCTGCTTCTGGAATAGCTCACTTAGGATGATCTTTTCCAGATCCCACCATTTACCTGCAAATTTCATGATTTCCTTGTTTTTTATTGCTGAGTAATATTCCATTGTGTAGATATACCACAATTTGTGCATCCATTCCTCCACAGAGGGGCATCTGGGCTGTTTCCAGCTTCTGGGTATTACAAATAAGGCTGCTACAAACATGGTTGAGCAAATGTCCTTATTGTGTACTTGAGAATCTTTTGGATATATGCCTAGGTGTGGTATAGCTGGATCTTGAGGAAGTGCTATTCCTAGTTGTCTGAGAAAGCTCTAGATTGCTTTCCAGAGTGGTTGTACAAGTTTATATTCCCATTAGGAGTGGAGGAGCATTCCCCTTTCTCCACAACCTCTCCAGCATGTGTTGTCTCTTGGGTTTTTGATCTTAGCCATTCTGATGGATGAAATATTAGGGTCGTTTTAATTTGCATTTCCCTGATGGCTAATGAGGTTGAGCATTTCTTTAAGTGCTTCTCTGCCATTCTATATTCCTCCGCAGAGAATTCTCTGTTTAGCTCTGTACCTCATTTTTTAATTGGATTACTTGATTTTTTGCTGTTTAACTTCTTTATTTCTTTATATACACTGGATATTAGCCCTCTGTCAGATATAGGGTTGAGGAAGATCCTTTCCCAATCTTTAGGCTGTCATTTTAGTTATGAGCTTCCATGTGGTTGTTGGGATTTGAACCCAGACCCTCTGGAAGAGTGCTCTTATCTTCTCAGCCATCTTTCCAGCCCCAAATACATATTTTCTACATAGCTAAACATAATTTCTACATACACATTCTCCTCGACATGATGGATCTTACAATTTTGTACAAAATTTAAAACATCAAAAAGAAAACTGTACAATACATACCAAAAAGTTGATAGCAGAAACTGTTATTTGCCCATTTCCAAATGCTGTAAGTGGTAAAAGAAGATGAGATGGAAGCGAGCATTTCTATCTGGATCATTGTACTAAAGACGTCACAAAATAAAATTACCGGATCCATATGCATTTGAAACTTAATATTCGTTTTAATTTCTAAATGTTCAAATTATTTTTGTTTACTTTTGTTCTTTTTTGTTGTATTCTAATAACATATAGAAAACAAATGGAATCTAAAATTACCTGTGTATTGTTAGGCTTTCTGAAAGCAGAGCGCATCTTGCTAAGTTCTCATTTTAAACATAATACAACATAGTCCAGCAAGTTGTAGCACCTCTTGATGTCTTTTGTTGTTTAATTTTGTAATTGAAAATCAACCCTATATCTTTTATTTGTACCTGTCATATTTATTATTTTACTTGTACACAGTTTGAGTCTGCTTTATAGTCTTCACTTTCGTAAATGCTTCATAATTATCATAAGAACAAGACATGGCTTTTAATTTTTTAAATATATTTATTTGTAGGGGAGTCTATAAGCATTCCGTGTTGTACATGTGGAGGTCATCCATATGTATTTTTATGTAATATGTATGTATTCACATATATACCACATTATATATTATGTATTTATACATTGTATATTTATTAGATAGCCATAAATGTATGGATATATAAATAATGTGTACATACACACTTAGTCTGGAGTTCATTTTGTACCGCTTGTATGCACATGTTTTTAAGGCTGACCACTTAAGATTAGCACCTGTTAGAGGACTCATTCCTGGGGAAAACTGATTCTTTCTTAACAGCCTTAATGACGCAGTGGTCAAACAATCCTTTTTAATTTTTGTTTTTGTTATTTTCAATGCCTCTTTTTCAATAGTCAACTAGCAATTTCTTAGTACTCCTACAGAGATAGAAAATATCCATGTCAGCCATATTTAGTCTTTCAAGACTACCTAAAAATTTAATAGATTATGATATAGAAGAAATTGAAAATTGATTTTTTCCATTAATTATTCTCTTAAATACAAGATGTTTGCTTCTTACGTAAATAAGACCTGCACTTGGATGTTAGCATATGGTTGTTTAAGGAGAAATGGTACCTACATGGCGGTGTATATCTTGGGTGATTAATATAATATGCCATCCAAGAAGTGAATCCCCAATAAAATGCACAACCCTAGAAGTAAAAGAAGACAGAAAAGTTATAGAAATTATGTAATATGAAATACATTAAAATTTTTAATTTTTTCTTAGTTTTTATTATTTATTAAAATTTATTCACTGTGTATCGTAGCTGTAGCCCCCTCCCTTCTGGTTCCACCCTTCCTCCCTCTTACTGCTGCTATGTCCTTCCTCTAGTCCACTGATAGTGAAGGTCCTCCTCCTCTAATATCTGACCTTAGCCTATCAGGTCTCATCAGGACTGTCTGGATCCTCTTTCTCTGTGGCCTCGTTAGGTCACCTAGTCAGGGAAAGGTGATCAAAGAGCTGACCACTCAGCTCATGTCAGAGACAGCTCCTGTTCCCTTTACTAGGGAACCCCCATGAAGACTGAGCTGCCCAGGGGTTACATCTGAGTGTGTGGGGTGAGGTCTAGGTCCTCCCCAGGCATGGTCCTTGGTTGATTCATTAGTCTCTGCAGGCCTCCCTGGACCCAGGTTTTTTGTTTTTTGTTTTTTTTTTTTTTGTTTTTGTTTGTTTGTTTGTTTTAATTTTTTATTTAACTTTTATTAAATACACTT
>REGO01000767.1:444044-455348 GCA_010120015.1 Rhombomys opimus
TTCGTGGCAGGTTCTAGCATCACACCGGGAGCTTCCTTTTCAAATAGATTTAAGGAATCTGATTCAAGGTTCAAAATGAATAATTTTTCAGGCATGGCCTACTTTATATCCTGTGTTCCTGTAGAGTCTTTTCTTCTTTTCATGTATTTTACCGAAGATGCCAGCTATGGCACAGCCATATCCACTGGAAAAGGCAAAAGTCATGAAGCCAGCATAGCTGTTTGACACAATTCCAGTAAAGCTGAGAAGAATGCTGAGATCACTGTCATTTTTGTCTCTCACTATTAGGTTTTGTTCTCATTGTGTTGCATTTTAGGGGGGACTTCCTTTGTTATGATTAATTTTATGACTTTTCCTGAGAAATTTAGGTGTGAGTCTTTTTAGGAAAGTCCTAAACTTAAGATCTCTTCTGTTTTTAGGGAAATAACTTTATCTAGCCGTATTTGGAAGATTTCCTTAGATACTGTAGATTGTGATAAGCACAGATCAGCACTTAGGTAGGTGATGACTCCAGGAATCTTCGTGGGGTATCTGTCCCTAAAAACACTCATAATTGGAACAGGACAAACTTTGAGATACTTTAATTGGTGACAGATTCAAGACCTCTTTTCACAATATGCTTAGATTATCTTAGAATAAAGTTTAAAGATAGGAGATCAGGCAGGATACTTCCTAGAATAGAATTCAGTAAATAAGATACGTTGACTAAACTAACTTGTTTCTATTTTATAGCATAGATGGTGAAAGGGTAATATGAGGAGGTAGGTATTAGTATTTTCATTCATGAAAAGACAGGCTAGATATTTTCTGTTTGTTTGGATTGACTAAAACTACAAATACTGTCAGCATAAAAGGTTATCATAGAATAATGTGACTGCTTTGATGAGACATTTTTTAGACTCTTTGAGTTGAAGTTATAGGGCTGATAATACAAGTAACATCTGTTCTGTTTGCGACTGAACTTGTAACCCTAGACATGTAATAAAGAATCAAACACATGTCCAGAGCAAAAATAATATAATCTGTAATTTTTGGATAATCATTAGTCTGTCTTTGTTCTGTGAAACTTGTGTAAAGAAGAAACCCGATTGCTGGCCAGTTAGAGCTAAAAGATACTCCTGATCACCAGACCTGACTCACTCCTTCCTCCTTATCTCCTCTTAGGCCACTCT
Source organism: Rhombomys opimus (assembly GCA_010120015.1). Taxonomy (NCBI): domain Eukaryota; kingdom Metazoa; phylum Chordata; class Mammalia; order Rodentia; family Muridae; genus Rhombomys; species Rhombomys opimus. Next base: position 445,217 of record REGO01000767.1, read on the forward strand.
GTCAGTGGCAGGCAGACCCCTGGCATGACTCTTTCTTACAGGTGGTCCGGGTGTGCATAAGAAAGCAGGCTGCACGAGCCAGAGAGGGAAACATGTAAGCAGCACATTCAAGGCCTCTGCCACTGGAGTTTCTGCTGGCTTCCTTCAGCGATGAACTAGTGAACAGAAAGTGAAATAAACCTTTGGCTTCCACAGGGGCTTTTGGTCATCGTATATTTTTTCACAGCAACTAAAACACTAACACAGTGATGCAATGTATATTGTTCCCCAGGAAAAACAAAATCATAATCTATTTTAATTCTTACCGTCATCAAGTTTTTCATAGGACTGTGTCCTGCAGAAACTTTGTGAACAAATAAAGTTTCCAGAAGGTGTCGGATGTAGTGGATGCAATGGAAGAAGCAAGCCAAGCTGAAAAGAGAAGAAATTAATAAAAACCTAAATTATTTTCCAGAATCCTACTTGTCATATTATGAGATTTTATAAAGATTAGGTACCTTTTAAATTTTCGGACAAGTATATATGATACGGTGAGCACATGTTCTCCTTCCTGTACTTGTCCATTTGTAGCACATTATTTTTTTTGCTTTCATATATAAATATTTATATACATATATAAATATATATGTCATATGTATATATATTGATATATGTCATATATGTTTAAAATACTTGATTTGTAGATTTCTAAAATCATATAATATATAATTATGTTATAATCATATCATATAATTATAAATAATATGTAAAAACAAAATATACAATTATAAATATAAAATTTATTATAATTATAATATATAACACATATATACACATTCATGTCTATATATTTATATATAAAACATATGTATATGTATGTATGCATATATAGATGTATATATAAAATATATGTGAACATATATAAACACATATGTATATATGCACATATAATATATATGATATAAAACATGTGTAATTATATAGTATATTATATACCATATGATTTTAGAAATCTATAAATCAAAGCAAATATTTTAATGTTTAAAGTATATCACAATATTTTATAAACAATTAAATCTTATTTAATGCTAATTAACTATAGATGTTTACTTATTTCTTTCTAATCAGTTTATGATTTTATTTAATAGCTAAAGCAACTACTACAAATGTATCAATTTTCACTTCTGATGATACTAGAAATTATCTATAGTTTCAATCATTAATTTTTGCACATATATGCCCTTAGAAAAGGCATAAATACATTAATTAACAATGTGTTCATAAGAAATTGCCTGGAGATTGAAGCAGATAATGAACAAGTTTAAAAATAACCAATGCCTACGTTGAGTGCAGTTGACATTTTGCAATATCAAAAATTACTTTTTAATTGTCTGCTTGTCCTTTAGAAAGTACTATAAAACTGAGACGTTTTTTAATTTCATTTTCTATTCTGTCATAATACAGTCTTTATTTGAATGGTTTTGACTACCTGACACATTGTCACATTTGTCTCTTCATATTCTTGTTTCCCTTGTAGTTTAAGGCTCCTCTCCTTGCCATTTTATATAACTACTATTTTGAAAGTAAATGTCAAATGTCTTTTAGGGTGCCCAATTTGCTTGAACAGACTTTTTATTAACACATTTAACTATTTTATTATAAGAAAATTTACATTTAAAAGTTCATTATTCTTAAATTTTTTCACTTTCTAAAATTTATTTATATTTTTATAAATTACAGTTTATTCACTTTGTATCCCACTGAACCCCCTCCCTAATACCCTCCCAATCCTATGCTTCCTCCCTCATTTCCTCCCATGTCCCTCTCCCAAGTCCACTAATAGGGGAGGACCTCCTCCCCTTCCATCTGATCCTACCCTGTCAGGTCTCATCATGACTGGCTGCATTGTCCTTTTCTGTGGCCTGGTAAGGCTACTTCCCCATTAGGGGGAGGTGATCAAAGAGCCAGCCACTGAGTTCATTTCAGAGAGAATTCCTGTTCCCATTACTTGGACACTGAACTGCCATGAGCTACATCTGTGCAAGGGTTCTAGGGGTTCAAGATTATCTCCGTGCATGGTCCTTGGCTGGAGTATCAGTCTCAGAAAAGACCCCTTTGCCCAGATATTTTGGTCTTGTTGTTCTCCTTGTGGAGCTCCTGTCTCCTCCAGGTCTTACTATATTCCCTTTCTATCATAAGATTTCCTGAACTCTGCCCAAAATTTGGCTGTGAGTCTCAGCATCTCCTTCGATACCTTTCGGGTAAAGTCTTTCAATGGCCCTCTGTGGCAGGCTCCTGTCCTGTTGCCTGTTTTCTCCCTCTTCCAATGTCCATCCCCCTTGCCTTTCTGCATGAGGATTGATCATCTTTCCCAGGGTCCTTCTCCTTGATTAGCTTCTTTAGGTGTACAGATTTTATTACATCTTATTATATGTCTAATATCCACTTATAAATGAATATATATTCTGTGTGTCTTTCTGCTTCTCTGATAACTCACTTAGGATGATCTTTATGATAATATATATTAAATGATTGAGAAGAATAAAACTTTTGTCTTATTTAATACATGACAAAGAGTTTATCAGAGCAAGAACTGTGTTAGCTAAATAAGAACACTGGGATTAATAGTGACACCATGAACATAAAACATCAAATAATCCCAGCATATTACTAATATGAGTACAATATGAGGCAAATGTCCTCTGTCTTATAGGCCTTCAGTCAAAATAGATAGATACTGGTAGGCCCCAAGATAAAAGTGCCACTACTAAACTATTGAATATTTTGCTAAGCTGGTTGATGTGGTTTGTAAATTTACATCTGGATATGATTATGATTATTCTTCTCCTAGGCAGTTTTCATCTTTTCTTGCATTACTATGATAATTGGTCCTAAGGAGGAGTATTTCAGGTCAGTTCTAACTAGATTTTTTTCAAGTGGAAAGTCTAAAGTCATTGGTATATTCAGCAATATGTCCTTGCATTCAAGTTCTTTGAGGCATCCGAGAACAATCACAACAGTTTCTTTGTTTTCTATGATCAATAATTTGATATGAACATGTTCTTAATCTTTAATGGGGTCATTTTGAGATCACGTTCCTTAGAATTGTGCAAAATGTTTTTAGCAATCTGTGCTAACTTCTTAATCTAAAAGTAAGGGATGCTTGTGTAAGTATAATGAAATTATTTGTGGAAGCTTAACATATTTGCTGCTTTGAAAAATATGTTCTGCAGATGTATTTGTTACTAAGATGTTACCAAACATGCTGTTTGGGTGTAAGAGTAGTAATTACTGTCAGTCAGTTCACTTGACACTAGAATAGTTCATCTTCCAAACTGTGCTGTATATTCAATATATGGTAGAATTCACTCTTAAAATACATGTGGCATTATTTTCCTTTCCCAAGGTCTGAAACTCACTGTCTAAATTAATTAGACATTCTATATAAGAAAAATAAAGAGCTTAATATTTCAAAGATTCCTTGACAAGTGTATCATTACTGAGAATCTTTTTTTTTTGCTGTCCCTTTGTGAAAGGCTGCATTAGTCATACTCTGTTTCTACAGTGTGCTAAACTGTTTGTATCACAGTTCACTGATATATAAAGTCGTTAGATTCAATAGTTTTACTCTGACAATTAATTAACCAAAGTGTAAAGAAATGTAAGTAATGTGTTCATGTATTAAGCCATTCAATTTATTTCAGAGCTATTTCTTTTTTTCAATTTATTTATTATTATTTATTACAATTTATTCACTTTGTATCCTGTCTACAGCCCCCTCCCTTGTCTCTTCCCAGTCTTACTCATCATCTTTTTGCTCCCCCCTGTGCCCATAATCCACTCATAAGGGAGGTCCTCCTCCCCTTCTTTCTGACCCTAGCCTATCAGGTCTCATCAGGACTGGCTACACTGTCTTCCCCTGTGTCCTGGCAAGGCTGCACATCTCCAAGGAGATGTGATCAGAGTGCCCACCACTGAGTTCATGCCAGAAAGAGCCCCTGCTCCTCTTACTAGGGAGCCTTCTTGGAAAGTGAGCAGGTGGTCTAGATCCTCTTCGTGCATGGTCTTTGGTTGGAGCACTGGCCCAGGTTTTTTGGCTGTTTTGGTCTCCTTCTGGAATTCCTGTCCCCTCCAGGTGTTTCTATCTCCCTCTTCTTCCATTCGATTCCCTGCATTCTGTACAAAGTTTAGCAATGATTCTATACCCTGGTGGGTAGAGTCTTTCAGAGTACCTCTGTGGTATGCTCCTGTCCTGTTCCCTGTCTTTTCCTGCTTCCTGTGTTTATCAGATATGCCCTTCTGAGTGAAGATTGAGCATCTTCCCTAGGGTCCTCTGTTGAAGTCCAAACAAGGTTGAATAGATTAAAATATCTTTTGGGGGGTCTTGAGTGCCTGTTGTATTAGAACAAACTGCTACCTATTTCCCTAGAGAAGCCTCTCATTAGAGACCAGCTGGTTGCCTTGAGCAATAGAAAATGCATGTTTTAAGTAAACTTTATGTAAATTCCTTTTTATTTTAGAATATAAGCATACCATAGGTATCTTGTACCTGTTTTGAGGTTTACCCCTAGATTTTTATATATGTTGTAGCTATTTGTCCTATCCCCTTGTTTATATAGAACGGGCAGTTATGCCTTATAGCCAAACTTTATTTAAACAAATGTCACCCAACTAATCTAAGTATCCACACCCCTTAAATCATACTTTATCATAATTTGGTGGGGAGAATAAGCTCCCAGTAAAAAAGAAAAACCCAAACTTTAAAACCTAAAAACTCCCACATCAATTACTGTCTCTATAAAAGAGACTCTTAAACTGGCCCAGGAGCAAAGCACAGCCTCCTGTTGGACATTGCACATGTAGATTTTACCTAACAGCTTTCCTAATTATTATTGTATTGAAAGAAAAGGGGCTTTTTATTGGACTTAAAGGGGAAACCTTGCTATAATGTTCTTTTGGAATGTATACACTTTACCCTTGTTCATTCAAATGCTGATTACTCTCCCCCACTCTCTGGTTTCAATCCAGACACTTTTTCTAAGCATCACCTGTCTCAGCTTTGTGTAAACATGCCAAAATAAAGCAGCTAGCCACAATGTTGAGCAAGGGAAAGGAACCAGGAAGAGAGGGAGGAGCCAGAGGACAGAAGGTGGGAGGCAGAGGAGGGAGAAGGACACAGCTAGAAGAACATAGGCAGGAGCAGAGATCTTGGAACAACGTGGAGAGATGGACTGGACCTAATATATCACTAAAAGCAAGTATAACGTGGGAAATCTAAATGTTAGGAAACTATGAGAGCTCGGAGACCAGGCTGTCCCTGAACTCACAAAACTCATCCTCCTTCCACCTCCACCAGGATGGTGGGATTAAAGGTGTGCTCCATTATTCAACTTCAGGCTCTCCAACTTTGTTACATAAAATCTGTATGACTTAGTAATGATTATTCTATGAACCTTGACTTTATATTTTTTTCTTGTACTATGCTGTATGTTTCAACATTTTTTTTTTCTGTTTTTAGGGGTAGCTGTGACTCAACCTTGTGAGTCACATGGTAGATGTGATCAGGAGGTAAATAGCTGATCCTTCATACTGTGCTATGGGCTAAAATCCACTGGTTCAACAGTTAGGTTTGCTTTAATTTTTGATAAAATAATCATGGAGAAGTGTTCTTATCATAATTAGGAGTATACCTGTCACCCTGTGTCCACCATGTGTCACTTACTGTACAACAGGGTGCCGGGGCCATCTAGAGCTTTCTTTTACATCATAAACATATGAACACCTCAAGTAAAAGAGAAGGTATATTAGCAGAGGTCCCGAGTATTCCGCCAAAAATACCTGGAATATAAAGGAGATTTTGGTGTTAAAAAATGGTTTTATAAATATTTTAAGAGTTACCTTCATTAGTAAACATTCATCAAATATATGAGCTGATGTGATATATTAATAGATGCTGAATATCTAAAAACAAACTAGATGCAGCTGCAAATAAATCTTTCTCAGGAAAACCCACTTAGGGTTAAGGAGAATGGATACTGTAGAGATAATTTTAAAGATGATTTTAAATAACTATTTTATTGTACTGAAAGTATCCAGAGTTAGGTTAATGTAGCTATGTGCACAAACATTTGCGCAGTACCATAATCTGCACATATCAATGCACTTCTGTGACATCATGATAGTCATTTTAAAATAGTTTCGATTAAGCTTTCACATGTTCGCTATTCATTACGCATTTAGGTACGTACCCATCACACACATACACAAAATATATGACAGATCTGAAACTGGAAAAACAAGTAGTTTTATATCCTCTGAGTTTGAACTTAGTGCCAGACTTTAACAGAAATAGTACGAAATCATCTTAACTAACTTGACTATCATTAAAAATAAAAGACTAAACCTTGTCTATTTGAAATGTTATATCTTTTAGAGGACACTTGTGGTAGGCTCCCCTCCTGTTCCCTCTCTACTACCGTTTCTGGTGTCTATCCTGTTTTCCTGTTTTCCTTTGTTTATTAGGCATCTTCCCTATACCGTGTGATACTTAGCTTAAAATATAAACTGGACATACTCTGAAATTACTTGGGAAGATAGTCTTAACGAGAAATTTTCTACATTATGTTGTCCTGTGGGCATGCCTGTAGAGGATTGTCTTATTTAAATTAATTCATCTAAAAAAGTTTGGGCTAATGCGTGCAATATTGAATCTGAGTGAAGAAGATCACGAATTAAAGCCAGCCTAAGTTGCATGTTAGGATGATGTATCTACATGTGCATATGCTTATCCAGATGTGTAATTATGTACTATATATGAACATATATTTACCTTTAGATAATGGCAAATGTAATATTATATATTTTTGTGCACAGTTTTGTGGTTGTAGTTACAATTCTTACCATAGCAACATTTATATCATGACCAAAAAAAGACTAGCAATAATAATAAAAAGAATGTAAAACACACAACTTTTTTTGTAAAATAAACTCCACATAATAATTTATAATAATTCCTGTCTTGTGAAATGCAAAGAGATTGCTCTTCTTAGCATGCTGGCTCATGTGTACCCTTGCATTCGGGAGGATAGAACAGTGGAACTTTTGTGAGTTTGAAGCCAAAAAGGAGACAATATGAAACCCTATTTCAGCAAGAAAGGGGGGAGAGAGAGATAGATATCATTAGATATTATTAATATCTCATAATAAGTTTTAGTTGATATTTTATAATAAGAAGGCTGTTTGCTCCATATAAAAATGTTTAAAATATTTATTTCAGTGCCATCTGTTTTAACAAAGTCAAATTTTAGCAAATTCTGTATGATATGTCCAATATGAAAAATGTTGTGAATAATAGTAAAATTTGATGAAAAGCCAGTATAATTTAAGCTAATAAAATTTTATCAGATATTATGTATGAAGTTCTTCAGAGTCAGAGGAAATTAAACTATGTTTTTCTCTCTGTCATATCTTAAATAAAATTTAGTATGGTATGCTCACAGATATGAATACAATTTAAAAGCCAACATTTTATCACAAATATTTTCTATGCTGAAACATAGTGGTTCAAATGGAACTAGATATGAATTATAAATCTTGAATGCAGCAGAGAATGACACTAACTTTTGGACAATGTCCCTTTCAAAATGTTCATTTGAGGGCAAATAAAAGAAAAGACAAAAGTTACTGTATTAAATTGAAAAAGTTATCAGAAATAGTTTTATGACAAAAGGCAAAGACTGCATAAATGCATTACTGTAGTAGCTTACAAAAACGGAATTGGTGTACTGACGAAAAAGAGTCCAAACAGAAGCTATGCACACAGAAAACAAACAAGTGATGGGGACTCACAAAGTCTGAAAATTCCATTATAAACAGGAAAGCCTTGTTTTTATTTTGATTTCTACACTCGAGTTCTAATTTATTTAGTTTAGACTACATTAATGTGGTTTTTCCTTCAGTTTTATCCTCTATACATTTATGTAAAAAAATTTGAAAAGTGTATTACTTTAATTAAACAGTGGAAGTTCTTGTGAGCCTTTGGAACATCTGTGAAATCTTATATAATTATGTACACAAATAATGGTACATACAGCAAATCTTTGAAAAAAAAAACCTCTCATTTCAAGTAAATTTATTGTGAATGTGTAAAATAAATTGTTAACAATTAAATGAAAGGTAGTATTCATCATGCATCAAACAGAGTGAGTCCCAAGGAACAAGACTTAGAGAAAAAAAAAATGTTTTCCTCAAACTTATTTGGTCCCATTAACAACGCATTCTCCAAATATAAGAAATGAATAGCACAACAAAGATCAGTTGCTTTATAAGTACAGATGACCACACAGAAGTCGTATGACAGACATTTCTTTAGTGACTAAATAATTTTGTGTCTTGAATTGTGTAGCACACGTGTGAGATATGTGGTGGAGATAAATAGCTTAGAGCTATCAATACATACACACTCAAGTACATGGGAAATGATGAAAAATACTTCCTTTAGATAACATTGTTTGTGTGGTGAGAAATATGTTAATATTTTAGCCACTCATCTAAGTCATTTAGTAAAGAATATTTTTCATTAATTACTGACCTCCAATGCTTTAGATAAGATGCAAGTCAAACCATTATTTGATTTGGATACATCTAACAGTTTTCATTGACTTTATAAAATGACTTACTGTTCATAAACATTCTAATATTTTATAAATGTATATAAATGTTATATGGGATAAAATTTTTCTATTATACACTTTAGTGGAATCAAAGTAGGTATGACTGAAATGTGTATTTAAAGTATTTAGTAAGACTGACACATTTAGAGCAAAAGAATGTGTTAACCATAGGGCTGATTTAAGAGTGCTCAACCTCTTTCCAGAGTTCTCTGTGTCACTTAGATGACTTTCCTCTCAAATAAGGTATACATTTTCAGTACAATTATCAAAGAATTCTACTTTAGTACTTCTCTTTATTTATCCCCATGTGCAGATGGAAGTTTCTAGTGAAACTCATGGCTGATGCCTTTCACCTTGGCACAACTCCTGTAAACAAAATTTACTTTCTATCCTGTTTGCTCAGAGTCCAAAATAATTGAATATTTTTAGATCGTATCTACCTATCTGAAATATCTTTAACTAAGCACACGTGAGCTTCATATTAAATATTAAGAATATTTTTCCAAATGCCTACATCAGTAATTTACTTTAACATTCCTATGTTTCAGAAGAATTAATATTATTTTAAATTCAGTGCCTAGTTTAAGAATTTAGTAATAACCTTTTGACAGTTAGGAAACTAATACAAATTTTCAATATCAATAACACCAGCATAATAACTCCACTATAGAATTCATTACTAAATACTGAAGGTATCTTAAAATTAAAGTGAAAAGGTAACAAATAGCTCTTTAATTAAGAAATATAAATATGAACCTATGCCTTAGAGAAGGTCTTTATTATGTAACTAAGCATGTATACTTATTGTTTATTTAATATTCATTTGCTTATTTAATGTGCATGGGTGTTTTCTCTACATGCATGTCTGTGCAACACAGGCATGCAGCACCTGTGGAGTTCCTAAGTATTTGACTGAGAAAAGTGAGAAATCAGTGGATGCTGAGAACGGAATCTGGAGCCTCTGCAGGAACAGGCAGCCATAAGTGCTCAGCTGTCTCTCCAGCCAACACACTTAACATGTTTAAAGTTGATGACATAAGAAAAGTTCTCAAAATGTTATGAATGATAAAACTAATTTTAGCAACAACAAAACAAAATCCATTTTGAATTAAAAACTGATATAAATGCATTACAAATATAGATTATATTGTAATTCAAAAATTGTTCAGTTTTGAAGAGTATGCATAAATGATGCCTATTGTGAAAAGAAAATGAAAACAGAGAAGGCCTTGTTATCTGCAGATCACAGCAAGGATTACTTATCACATTAGATTTTTCTTTGCACTAAAACACATATAGTTTACTCTGGTTGTTGAAGTTTTTCTGTTGCTTGATTGCATCAATCATGAGTTGTTCAGTCTCTTGAAGTGGTTTCAAATTTTTTTTCCCCTTTCATTTCCTTTGGTGTAGCCTGCCTGTTTCTATTCCATTAAATTCAGATGTAACACATTTGAGAGCCACAGTTGTTAAAAAAAAAAAAA
>REGO01000767.1:455358-465651 GCA_010120015.1 Rhombomys opimus
TTAAAAAAAAAAAAAAAAAGAAGCCAAAAGAGTGTTTCAGTGGAAATTTCTCCACTTTTTTTGCTATAATTACAGTAGATTTTAAAATATCATTCTAATATTTAAAAGTATATATTAAAAATAAAAATGTGTGTAAATTAATTTGACACATATGGTGAGATATTAAATTAACTAAATAGAGCACTGGGTTCAATTCCTATCACTGGGGAAAGAAAAGCAAACAAATGCTAACATATAAACATGAAATTAAAAACGGTGGGGCTGATGTGGTAAACTCCAATTCAAACTTACTGTGGTCCAACTGACTTGTTGACCTAAGTCTGTAAAATAGAGTGTGATAATTGAGGAAGCTGCGATTCTTTGAACGGTGACGTAGTCCTTCAAAAAAGGGCCACCTAAAGTAAAAGCAATGAGAAAACAATTTAAATTTCGTGACGAAGTGTCAAGGAGTCACTTTTTTTTGACATTTTTATTATAATTTATTACAATTTATTCAGTTTTTATGCTAGCTGTGGCCCCACCCTCCCTCCCTCTTCATCCCCTATACCCCTCCCCCAGTCCACTGATAAGGGAAGCCCTCTTCCCTTTCTATTTGATCCTAACTTATGAGGTCTCATCATGATTGGTTGCATTGTCTTCTCCTGTGGCCTAGCAAGGCTGCACCAGCAAGGATTAGGTGATCAGAGAGCCTGCCACTGTGTTTATGCCAGAGACAGCCCCTGCTCTCCTTACTAGGAAACCCACTTGGAGACTGAGTCTATAGACTACATCTGAGTCAGGGTTTTAGGTCGTCTTCATGCATTGTCTTTGGTTGATGTATCATTCTCTTCAGGGCCTCAAGGGCTCAGGGGTTTCTTTTGGCTCTGTGGGTCTCCTTTTGGAGGTCCTGCCACCTCCAGGTCTTTTAATCTCCCCTTCTTTCACAAAATTCCATGCATTCTGTCCAAAGTTTGTAATAGCCAGAATCTGGAAACAACCTAGATATACCTCAGTGGAGTAATGGATACAGAAATTGTGGTACATTTACACAATGGAATACTACTCAGCTATTAGCTATTGAAAACAAGGTAATCATGAAGTTTGCAGGCAAGTGGTGGAAACCAGAAAAGATCATCTTGAGGGTGGTAACCCGGAAACGGAAAGACACACATGGTATACACTCACTCATAAGTGGTTATTAGGCATATAATATAGCATAAACATGCTAAAATCTATACTCCTAAAGAAGCTAAACAACAAGGACCCTAGAGTAGATGCTCAATCCTCACTCAAAAGGGCATACCCGATAGACACAGGAAGCAGGAGAAGACAGGGAACAAGAGAGGAGCCTACCACAGAGGGCTTTTTAAAGATTCTACTCTTTGAGATATTGAAGCAGAGGCTGAAACTCATAACCAAACTTTGGGCAGAGTGAATGGCATTTTATGAAAGGGTTTGTTAATATGAAACTGTTGACTAATTAGAATTGTTTTTATGCAGTCATTATTTTGTATAACAAATTTGAATATCATCAGAAATGAACCATTCCATTTGAGAAATTTATGTATCGACTGTCCTAATACACAAAGTTTTCCAAATTATTTCAGAGCAAAATTTAGACTGTTTTTGGTTTTTATGAAAAGATGGAATGAAGATGACTCAAGTTTTTGTTGTTGTTGTTGTTTAGTTTTGTTTTTTCATGAAAGTCAGCTTAGCTGGCACTTGATTCCAGCTTTATTGTATTCTAGACCAAAAAAAAAATTCCAACATATATATTGGATATATATGTTGCTTTTAAGTGTCATGTTTGCTAACTTATTATATAAAAACAGAAAGTGAACAAGACATAGAAAGCAATTTGAGATCAAAATGGCCAATACTACTATGACAACCGTGCATAAGATAATAGAATGTTTGTAAGAGTGAAAAAAAATGAAATTTCTTCTTTTTGTATCTTTGAAAGTATGCTGAAAACATTTCTGACAGGCATTTATTGGGTTCTTTAAAAGGGCAATCAATTTGTGTTCTGCCATTATCTTTTAAAACCTCTAGTAACAAAAGATTGAAGTATTTGTTTTAAAGGCAGTCCTCTGAGCATCCCCCGGAAAAGGCTTTAGTGCTCACTGGGGTAGCTTCTGCTGATGTGACTATGGGAAAAATTGGGCAGGCAGAAAGCAAGTGATCTGGTGACCTTACACTGTAGAGCCCGCCCAGAGACAGACAACCAATGGCAGGCTCAGAGGTGGTGTGAAGGACCTGATTGGTTGCCCAAAGCTCCATCACCTGCTCTCTCTTCAGCAATGAATGAGTCTGCCTCTGCTTGACCTTGGATTGCATTCTCCTGACTCCAGGTGTCTGTGTGATGACTCGGAGCCTTTCACCCCCTCAGCCTGAACCCCCTGTCCTTATCCACAGGCTGACCCTTGGGAGGAGGACCAACACATTCCCATCAACACATTTGAAAATAAGACACCAGATACATCACAAATCATACCAATCTCAGTGTGTATTTGCGTGTGTGCCTAGAGGAGATGTATGTGTCTTTGCATTCTCCTGTGCCTGTGAGGGTCAAAGACAGAAGCTGGCCTCAGTATCTTCATTTTCCATCTCTCTTCCTGATCTTAGCTTGCCCCCAAACTCCCAGGATCCTCCTGACACTATTGCCCTCAGTCAATCCCTGGGTTATATCCCCCACATCTGCCTCTTACATGAGGGCTGCAGTTACAAATTTACATAGTAACAAACTCTGTACTTACTAAGCCATTTTCTGAGCCCTAATCTTTTATGCCACTCTGAAAATTAGGACTCACAAACCCTGTCTTTTACATTTCTAGAAAATGTATTTAACTAAAGGAAGAAATATAGACATAGGCAGGAACATACCAATACAAGGACCTGGCACCCTTGTAGATCATTCCTTTTCTATTTAAAAGCCCATGATTTCCTATCCAAACAAGGTCAAACCAAGGCTGTCTTCAGAAAATTGGTCTAAATAATGGGCAGGATTGAGTAACACACCCTACATCTCCGTGTTTGGAATAGGTATTGTATGCAGCGTGTGCACTTTTCATATTGGTAGACAAAATCCACTTATACTCATGTTTCAGCTTTTCAGTATGGCATATCAATCACTTTTTGTTTGTTTGTTTGTTTGTTTGTTTTTCAAGACAGGGTTTCTCTTTATAGCCTTGGCTGTTCTGGACTTGCTTTGTAGAACAGGCTAGCCTCAAACTCACAAAGATCTGCTGGTCTGTACTGGGATTACAGGATTGTGCCCCTGCAAGGCATTTCAATCACTTTAGCAGAAGAATTTCAAGTGTACCAACCAGAACACAATGAAGCCTAATAACACAGACAAGAAAAAAAAATACACTTCATTTATTTCTGTGTCATTTTAAGTATGAATGTAGCTCTCCTCCTTGACAGCTGGTATCTCCTTTCAGACTCTGAGAAGATGTCTCCTGATTGCTTTAGCTAACAGATTATCTGAAAGATGGTTGTAGCTGAATGTTTATGAGTCCATCCAAATTCAACAAACTACAACCAGTTCAAAAAGAGCCGCATGGCTAAATGAATTTTTGCAAAAAGTATACTGAATTTTGTCTTAACAATATCTCTTATATGAGGAAATTAAGGTGATAATTTTATGATGCAATTACTCATTAAGCAAATTATACTGTCAAATGCATCCCAGGGGCACGTTTCGATAGGTATTGTAGACTTGTTCTGGACTCACCTTTTCTTCTTCTATGGTAATAGTTGTAACTATTATGGACTCATATGTAAAATATTGAATCTATAACATGGTCCGATTCCACACTTTGAGAAATTAATAGAATAATGGGACTGCAGAGATGGCTCAGCCATAACAAAAGCTGTCTGGTTTTCCAGAGGACCTAAGGTAGGTTTCAGGACTCATGCTGAGCAGCTCAAAACCATCTGTAATTTTAGCTCCTGGGGACCCTCTATCCTCTTTTGTCTTCTACAAATTTCTGCAGGACCATCTCTCTCTCTCACACATACACACACAGAGAAAAAAAATATTCATAGAATTTATTGGCTTTTGTTATCAACTGTATTTTCCTATAGTTTGGTAAGTAGAAAGGTAAAATTAAGGTAACTGAAATAATCTTCTCTTTTTCACAATACACTGCTTACCTTAATGACTTAGTTTCTGTCCAAACACATAGTAAGTAAGTAGTTTTAATTTGCTCAGACCACTTTCAGGTCCCAACAACCAAACAAAAAAAAAAAATTCTTAGTGACCAGAAAATTTGTGCTAACAAATAAATTCTTTAGTCCCTTGGAGAATGCCTTTAATAGAAATTGCATTTGACTGACACCTATGTCACTCCCACACAGGCTTCTTTGTGTTAGGGGTTTGTTTAAATATACTACAACCATTTTTTAGTACAAGTTATACACCCTGGAGGTCCAACAAAAAATGAGGTTTTTGTTCTCTTGAGCTCAGGGAGGTAAGAATTTGCCTTGAAAATATGATTATGATATCTTTTTTTTGATTATGATATCAATTAGACTAAAATTGCATGAATTCTAAAAATGTAATAAATATATGTTCAACATACAGCTCTCAGAGAAAAGTAGGATATATTTTTAAAAATAGAAAAAAATAGAGAATCGTTCAAACTTTTAGTGACATAGGAATTTGACTTAAATTCTAGTAAAATTTTAGCTTGGTGACCATGATGATTAGCAAAGGAATATGAAAATATACTATATTTTAAATGTACATATTTACACATATTCCACTATGTGACTTTTGCAACTGCATTCTATGCACCTTGAAGGAATCCAAATGTACATTCTAGCTACAGCCCTCCTATAAACAGAAAGTTTAAGTGTTAGGTCCAGTTTGGTGCAAGGTCAATAATACTGGTTCTTAAGTAGGACTCATCTACAGATTTACCTGCTGAAATTCTGATGTGACATCTATTAGTGGGTGTTGTATTTTTCTCAATTTTGCTCCCTTTTATCATAGTATTCTATTAATGGAAGCATAAAATTAAAAAAAAATGTTCAAAGATAAAATGGAGAAGCACTCAAGGATTAAACTCAAATAAGATAATATTTACATGTATACACTAAGTAATAAATATGAGCTATTGAGGAAACAAGACAGATTATAAATTAAATAAATTGATTGGTTGAAAATGATCTTACCACATTCTAATTGTAGGCCAACTCGAGAAGGGTACCACTTTGGACCTATACAGTGAAAAATAACATTTAATCATTAGCTAAAATAAAATCTTAGTTTTAAATTATAGAACTAAGAGAGTGCACCTACTGGAGTGAGAATAAAACAATTACTTAGTATTAAACATAAATACAGCACTTTGTATTGGAAGGGCACTGACCAGCTCTTGTGGGTGGTGAGGATGAAGCTGTAATTTGACTACAAAGGTCTGCTAAAGGTTATGACCATGTACCAATCCTTGTGATCCCAGACAAGCAATGTATGAAGTATAATTATTTCTTTTAAATATATTTATGTACACACACACACACTTATGTAAAACAATGACGTTTAAATCACTGAAAATTTCTTTGCCATTGGCACCTGAAAATGTTTCTTCCCTTTAGGAATAAAGTGCTCTGTTAGAATATTATCCACAATCTCAGATTCTCCATCAGAATGTCTAAAGAAGTGAAGAACTCCATTAGAATGATATATATGATAGAATTTGAAGGTTGTAAATATATTAATTAGAACAGTAATTTCAATGTATATGTTATTGTTGGACAATTTATATAAATTCATTGAATAATACTCTATTTACAAGAAATATTTAACATTTTAATAACATTGCAGCATTGAAAAAAGTGATTTTCTAAATTCAAATATGACCTGGTTCTGGTATAAATAAATTATATACAATTGTCTTAAATTCCCATTGAAATAAATGTTAAACAATTCAATTCAACATGTTATAATAAATTAAAAATAAGTTCATTTTCAAGGACATTCTACCATTTTCATTTTTACAAATAATACATTTGAATTATTACTAACAGTGAGAACAAATGAGGCACAGACCTACAGTCCCAGCATTCTGGGAAGCTCAACCAGAATTATGAATTCAAGGCCAGCATGAGCTAAAAAGCACCATCTTGTGTTGAAAAGTTAATAAGCAAATGTTTTATTATTAGAAGTGGTAAGGATGTGATATACTGAAATATAAGACTGAAATCTTACTGAATTTATGTCAAAAGACAAATTGTATGTGGAGATTACTATACAGGGAAAATCTTAAGAAAGACTTTATAATGATACACTAAAGACTATTTAGGCTTATTCATAAACAAATTTTAGATGTTAATGACTAAGATTACACAAAAATACTGTGACACTTACCATTTTAGATATTCTTTAAGGCATAATGTTTTATTTCATCCTATGTATTAACTAACATACTTATTACTTATATATTCAAAGTTTTGAATTGTAAATTAACTTTTTTTAATGAAGAAAGTTTTGCTGCCATGTCACCTTCAGATTAATAAAATATAATGCTACAGAAAAAACAAAATGCTACAGAAAAGTCAACAGTTTTAATTGAGCTTGTGAGGACAATTGATAATAAACCAAGTACAAGCCACGTGATTAGCCTTTTGACAGACAGAAATTGAGCCCCCATGATAGTTGTATATAAGCAGTCAGATTCTGTCCTATTTAATAACATTGGAGAGGCTCATAAAAGGAGATGAGGGGAGAAGGGAGGGGCCTACAGCTGGGATTAAAAGTGAATAAACTGTAATTAATATAAAAAATAAAATTTAATAGTATTCATCAAAGACATCACATTTCATAGCAGCTTATAATGCCATCTTGGGTGGAAACATCAAAACAAAAATAACACTTACCCGTGTCTTACAAATTAGATGAGGAGATGAGGTGAATTGGCCAGGCCTGGAAAGGCACAAAACATTTGTGTGTGTGTGTGTGTGTGTGTGTGTGTGTGTGTGTGGTCAAGTATAAGGTACTTCAGCTATATAAAAATATTTACAATGTTTTAATAACTTTAGGATTTTAACAATGCTGAAACTGGACCATGGTGCCACAGTTAAATTGTTACCATAGTAGTCACCCCATCTAATCCATTACAACAGTAAACTCACTTTATACAATAGATATTGTATTCTGATTACACCGTAGAGTTCTTTTTTAAACTATTCAATAACAGTGTGAATGAATGTAACCTTGCCACAAGTAAGAATATATTTCACTAAATTACTTATCACCAAAGATTCACTTGAAAAGTATAGATATCGTGGCATGAATGTATCTATAAACATTATAACATCATTTAAAAATGTAATGCATGTATGAATTAAAAATGGATAGACAAAGAATGATATAAAATATTCATTTTATTTTGGAATTGTTTGAGAAATAGTAAAGCCCAATACATCATGTATCCAATAACAAAGAAAAATGTAGCATCCACTATCAGAAAATGAACAAAGGCAGGAGATCACCAGCCCTTCTCAAATGCTATTTGGTTGTAAACACTTGAGAAAAACAGTGGTTTGTAACTTTAATATATCTTTCTACTGAAAAAAGAATTATAGTTGTTTTTTGTGGGTTTTTTTTGTTTGTTTTTTGTCAACAGATCTTTTTTTTATTTTTATTAATTACAATTTATTCAATTTGTATTCCCCTGTGTAGCTGCCTCCTTCTCCCCTTCTAATCCCACCATTCCTCCCTTTTCTCC
Source organism: Rhombomys opimus (assembly GCA_010120015.1). Lineage (NCBI taxonomy): Eukaryota > Metazoa > Chordata > Mammalia > Rodentia > Muridae > Rhombomys > Rhombomys opimus. Next base: position 463,074 of record REGO01000767.1, read on the forward strand.
ACCCATGTCCATCCCAAAGTCCACTGATTGGGGACGTCCTCCTCCCCTTCCTTCTGATCCTAGTCTATCAGGTCTCATCAGGAGTGGCTGAATTGTCTTCCTCTGTGTCCTGGTAAGGCTGCTCCCCCCTCAGCGGGAGGTAATCAAAGGGCAGACCAATCAGTTAATGTCAGAGACAGTCCCTGTTCTCATTACTATGGAACCCACCTGGACACTGAACTGCCATTCGTGTTTAAAGTCTTGGAAAGATCAGGGATACAAGGCACATACCTAAGCATAGTAAAGGCAATATACAGCAAGCCTATAGCCAACATCAAACTCAATGGAGAGAAACTCAAATCAATCCCACTGAAATTAGGGACAAGCAAGGCTGCCCACTCTGTCCATATCTCAACATTGTTTTTGAAGTCCTTGCTAGAGCAATAAGACAATTAAAGGAGATCAAGGGGATACAAATTGGAAAGGAAGAAGTCAAAGATGATATGATAGTATACCTGAGGGACCCCCAAAGTTCTACCAGGGAACTCCTACAGCTGGTAAACACCTTCAGCAAAGTGGCTGGATACAAAATTAACTCAAAAAAAAATCAGTATCCCTCTGTATACAAAAGACAAAAGGACTGAGAAAGAAATTAGGGAAACAACACCCTTCACAATAGCCACAAAGGAAATAAAGTATCTTGGTGTGACCCTAACCAATCAAGTCAAAGACTTGTATGAAAAAAATTTCCAGTCTCTGAAGAAAGAATTATAGTTATTAATATAATGTTAAAAATAAATAATGCTAGGATATTATTAAAGTCCAATGGAAATAGTTTTACAACCTTTTTCAGTTTATAAAATAAACTTGACTTAACGTAAAGAAACTCTCTAGATTAAATTAAAGTAATTAGAGGTGTGATTAAAACCATTGTAAACCTGACAGCTCCCAGGTGTGTTTCCTAGTCAAGGTAATGTTTCTTTCTAAGACAACCAAGTAAACTGAGAGCATCCAGCAAGAGTGTCAGGAGGGCCTCAGCATGTAAAGGAGTGAAAATTTCCTAAAAGCATAAGAGACATATTGTGATCATATTAAATGAAAGTGGATATGAGCTGTGCACCTGCTTTTAGATTTCAGAATTTACAGAAAGATGAAAATGAGATCTTTTGCAGAAAATATGAAACATGGTAATTAGAAATGGTTTTCATGTGATGTTTCTGAAATGGAGCATACATTTATCTGAAAGAGAAATGTTTAGAAAGGAAAGCTATACTAAACCACCCCTCAAAACATTAAATAAACCTAGCAGGATTATTTAAGAGAACAGCTAGTAGATTAATTGGAATAAAGATTTTTGTACATGGTAAGTATGTCTTTAAAATAGAAGTAGTAGCAATTAGATTTTCATCATTTGATGTGTATCATACGTTTATGTGTAATTTAATGTACAGTAACTTTCTAGATTAAATCAAAATAATTGAAAATGTGATTGAAATGCCATCCTGAGCTAGACAGGTGCCAGGTGGGTATCAAATGACATCCTAGTCAAGGTAATCTTTCTAAGACAACCAAGAAAACAGTCTGCCTAAAGCAAGCAGGTTAGCAGAGCTTCAGGAGGGTAAGGGAAAGATGTTTTCCTAAAAATAAGTGATAACAGACATATTGTAGTCAAATTAAAGCATATAAGTGTGTTATATACATTATGAGTATATATGTATGTAATATATATTATGTATATATGATATACACATATATAATGTATAAGTACACTGAATATATTATAAGTAATGCATCATATATATATATGTAAAAGCAAATATGTTGTCATGTATATGCATAGATAGATAGATAGATAGATAGATAGATAGATAGATAGATAGACAGAACAAAAACTATTCTTGGTTGTCAACTGCAGAGAACCATGGAATTGGCTTGGCTTAGCTGTCTTAAGAGGCTTGTGTCATAAGTTTTTAGGTTAGAGTCCACGGCTGCTGGAGCACAACAAATCTTCTAGGTCCTGAGAGGCCAATGCAATACCTTAGGCAGTGAAGCATTCAGGATTCTCTCTGTTCCTCTCTATGTTCCCCTTTTAGCCAAAGAAGCATAGGAACTTGAGTGGACAACTGGTCATAGACGTTAATCTTCTATACCATGTGTAGTTTGCAAATGTCATTGTATGCTGGCACCTACAATTGTATTGATCCTGACAATTTCCATTATATTCTGTTTCAGATAAAGGTATAAAAATTTTGGTTGCAGAGATAGTGCTGGAAGTCCTTGCTAGAGCAATAAGACAGTTGAAGGAGATCAAGGGGATACAGATTGGAAAAGAAGAAGTCAAATTATCACTATTTGCAGATGATAGGATAGTATACCTGAGTGACCACAAAGACTCTACCAGGGAACTCCTACAGCTGATAAACACCTTCAGCAAAGTGGCCAGATACAAAATTAACTCAAAAAAATCAGTAGCACTCCTGTATACAAAAGACAAAAGGGCTGAGAAAGAAATTAGGGAAACAACACCCTTCACAATAGCCACAAATGACATAAAGTACCTTGGTGTAATCCTAACCAAGGAAGTCAAAGACTTGTATGA